>JAPQLA010000005.1:5641440-5654454 GCA_029822935.1 Naso vlamingii | reverse complement strand
TACCCCCTCCTGTGTTCTTAGTGGTCAGTAACGAGGCTCCTCTTTACCTTTGTGTTTCGGACTTTTTCAAAAAAGTATGCATGAAATTTAGACTCTCACCTCTTGAGTGTAATGAAGAGCTAAGTTCTTTAAAAATAATTCCTTTTTTGTTTTCTTTTGATTGTCCTCTCTATCAGGTGGTAATTCAAGGAAGTGACGACATTGCCAACAGAGCCATAGACCTGCTGAAAGAGATCTACACAAACCTGGGACCAAAACTACAAGTCAATCAGGTACGTTCACTGTTTTGTTTCAGTTTCAGCAGAACTTAAATCTGCTTATTTTTTTCTAGTCCTTGTCTTCTTCTTGTCTGGATTTATCTAGTAATGAATGTAATGTGAAGAGGTCAGTTAAATCGACTACAAGTCATTCTGTGTAGTGAACAAATTACTTGTCTTCATTGTTGTATCTGTTTTCTCCCCTTTCAGGTCGAAATTCACGAAGATTTCATCCAGTCTTGTTTTGACCGTCTGAAGGCCTCCTATGACACCCTGTGTGTGTTAGACGGAGACAAAGACAGCATCAACTGCGCCCGTCAGGAGGCTATCCGCATGGTGCGAGTTCTCACGGTGCTCAAGGAGTACATCAATGAGTGTGACAGCGACTACCATGAGGAGAGAACTATACTGCCTATGTCAAGGTACAGTCACAATTTTATTGTGCTTTATCTGTCGTAGATGTCGACGTATCATCAAACGTATGTTGGCTTGGGCTTTTCCATTAAACTACACCTCAAGTCACCAGAGAGGCCTTGCAGTATTGTGGGGGTCATTGTGAAAAAGTTACAAGAAATAACAAATCAACATTATTCTGAACCCAGACGCTGCATTAAGCTTCTTTTTACTGGTCACAAAATACAATTCTTATACGGTATCAACTCAGAACATAATTGATTTTTGCTCAATATCTTTTAACACTTTGCATGTTGCAGACATGACAAGAGTCTATTTGCTTGATTCAAAATTATAATCATGTGCCTCCTTGGAGTAGGGTTGTGATGGTACCAAAAATTTGTACGTCGGGCACCAATGGTACCGTAGAGAAACGGGTACCTTCGTGTTTTTAGATTGTGACATCCCTACCTTGGAGATAAACAAGGTGGCATATAATTTCTGTTTCACCTAAGTCCTTTTTCTTTAATTCCCCTTGCAGGGCTTTCCGTGGGAAGCATATCACGCTGATCGTCCGTTTCCCCAACCAGGGACGTCAGGTAGACGATTTGGATATCTGGTCACACACCAATGACACAATCGGCTCGGTTCGACGTGGCATCCTAAACAGGATCAAAGCTAATGCTGCACATACAAAGATTGAGCTCTTTATTGGTGGGGAGGTTGTTGATCCAGCTGACGACAGGAAGTTGATTGGACAGCTCAATCTGAAGGACAAAACGGTGAGAATGTTGGACTGGTGTTAATGTTTTGCATCCAAAAGAAATATTTTCAAGTTCCCGTGTTTTATTATCTGTGTGTTTGTATGTTTTTTCTGTTCCTTAATAATGCATTAAAATAAGAGATCCTGTTCACATGGCAAGCAACGCTTATTTGGATTTTGACTGCTGAACTGCCATGGGTATGTTTTCATCTTTTAGAGCAGCACTCACTCACTTAATTTTTTTTTTGGATAGTTAATCACGGCCAAGCTGACCCAGGTGAGTGCCAACATGCCCTCAAGCCCAGACAGCTCCTCTGACTCATCCACTGGCTCTCCTGGTAACCATGGAAACCACTACAGTGATGGACCCAACCCAGAGGTGGAGAGCTGTCTTCCTGGTGTGGTGAGTTACAACTCAATTACTTTATGAAGTGCGAGAGATTCTTTCAATATTAGCTCCAAATACTTGTGCCAAGACAAAGCCTTAGTAATTAGTTTAATCACTGGGGATTTGTGAGAGATGTTGTGTATGAATGAGCCTGGGAGGCAATTTGAACACACAATGCAAAACCTTCCACATCCGTCTCTCTGCTACCTTAAATAACTCAGTCAGGCCCCTCATGCAATACCCCACAAGTTCAAAGCAGCAGCAAAAGGAGCCAAGTGGTTACCGCAAAATGTCTTGCAGGGTAGACTTCGCTCCTCACTGCATAAACTTTTAAGACCCCTCTCATCGCAACTTGTCAAAAATGCCCCCATAGCACTTTGCTGCCCTCAGGCAAAGTGGCACAGGCTAGAGTGTCAGCTTTGACACTGTTTTGCTGTGGGGTGAGGGGGAGGTCCAGACATCCTTTCAAAGTGCCTCAGCACGGGGCAAGAAAAGCAGCGTACCAGATTACTTCGGGGGGATTATTACTTGATTTGAATCTCTCACCAACCTCTAATAACACTAAAAAGGAAATTGGACCTGATCAGCTTTGTGCCAGCAAAACCCACGTAGCTATTACAACACAAACACACACGCGCCCGCGCACACACAGACACACACACACACACACAAGGTGAGAATATATGAAAATGCCTGCATCACTTGTAAACCACAGGGTTTTGTTTTCTAACCTCTGAAAGAAATATGCAGTGTCGTTGTCTGTCACTGTGTGTTACCAGGTGTGAACAGCAGAACTAACACCCTTTGCCCTGTTTCACAGATTATGTCGCTGCATCTGCGCTACATCTCCTTCCTGTGGCAGGTGGCTGACCTGGGCTGCAACCTCAACATGCCACTTCTTAGAGATGGAGCTCGAGTTCTCATGAAACTAATGCCCCCAGGTATGCAAGCACCTGGTCTCTCGATACTGTCAAGCCAGTTTGTTTGATAAAAATGTACACCTACACAGAAGTGCACAGGCAGTGTTTGCTCTGTGGTTGCATTTGTTCTGTTTCTGTGTCTCCAGACAACACTACAGTGGATAATCTGCGAGCTGTGTGTCTGGACCACGCCAAGCTCGGTGAGAACAGCCTCAGTCCTTCACTCGACTCGCGCTTCTTCGGCCCATCACCCTCCCAAGTGCTCTACCTCATCGAGGTGGGTCTCAGTGTGCTGTCACACTTGAACACTAATCCTGTTGTGTGAGACAGACCCATGATATCTGTCTCAAGTCTGTTGATCTATATGAAGGGCTCATGCTGTTTTTGCCAATGTTTTAGGTTGTTTACGCTTTGCTGATGCCAGCCAGTGCCACTCTGGGTGAGGATGCCAGCGACTTCCAGTACAACTTCTTGAAAAGTGGTGGGCTGCCCCTGGTGTTGAGCATGCTCACCAGGAACAACTTCCTCCCATCGGCGGACATGGAGACACGGCGTGGGGCATACCTCAATGCACTGAAGATCGCAAAGCTCCTCCTTACTGCTGTTGGCTTTGGGCATGTGAAGGCTGTGGCTGAGGCCTGCCAGCCCAATGCTGAGGGAAATATCCCTGTTTCACCGGTTAGGCCCTTACAAATAACTCACATAGACATATGTTATGAACCATTCCCTGTAAGTTGACTGTCATATCTTTAACATGTCCTCATCTCTCTCCAACATCCCATTACCTGCCTGGCATTGTCTCCAGATTAATCAGGCCACTCACGACCAGGCCCTGGTCCTCCAGACTGCCCTGCAAAACATCCCCAACCCTGCCTCAGAATGCATGTTGCGCAATGTAGCCATCCGCCTGGCTCAGCAGATTTCTGATGAGGTAACAGAAAATGTAAGCAAGCCATTTTTCAAAGGTTTGTAAGATTAGAAAACTACAAATAGTTGCATGTCAGGTAGCAATTAATGTCTTAATAGACCACCTGGTTATAAAAGTAGATGCCCCATCTTGAAGTTTTCATACTTACTTTTAACATTGGTCGCACAAGACAAGGAGCGGATTGTAAGAAATGTATTTTCAGGCAAACTCTGGATGAGCAGATAGAAATCTATTTTCGTTGAGTGGTGCTGAGGTAATAATAGCTTTTGTGGGACTATTTTTTTCACTAGAATTTCTTCCAGGCATCGAAGTACATCCCAGACATTTGTGTGATCCGAGCGGTACAGAAAATAGTGTGGGCATCAGGCTGTGGTACAGTGCAGCTCGTCTTCAGTTCAAACGAAGAAATCAGCAAGATATATGAGAAGGTAAGTTGCCTTTTGGATGTTTGCTTTTTGTGAGAGTTTTTTGTTTCAAGATGTGTTGAATGTTTTCTAATAATTGTAGAATTTTTGTATCAACTAAGTCTGATAAAATGAAAATTAAGCAGGAATTCCATTAGTGACAGCTGTGCAGCACAGTAAAAACTCGGTCCCAGTTTTAAGCAAAATACAACCTCTTGATGGACTTAAAAGCAATTAGCAGTAAAATGCAATGCCAAATGTATTTTTGCATAATATCCTATACTTTCTTATCCTTGTCAGACAAATGCAGCCAAGGAGCCAGATGGAGAAGATGAGCAGGTGTGTTGTGAGGCCCTGGAAGTGATGACGCTGTGTTTCGCCCTCATGCCCACAGCTCTAGACACACTCAGTAAGGAGAAGGCTTGGCAGACCTTCATCATAGACCTGCTGCTACACTGCCACAGCAAGTAAGTAAACCAGCGTGCATGCCAGACAGTGCTGAAGCCTAAGTTGAGACATCTTCATCATCAACAACATTTTATAGTTCTGATGGAATGGAATGATGCTGATGTTGTCATTTGTTAAATACAGATCAGTACGTCAAATGGCCCAGGAGCAGTTCTTCCTGATGGCAACTAGGTGCTGTATGGGCCATCGACCTCTCCTCTTCTTTATCACCCTCCTCTTCACAGTGCTAGGGGTGAGTGGTCACATGCCTTGTCTTCTTAAAGCTCATCATTTGTCTCTCTCCCAACTTTAATGTATCACCACAGTACTAAACATTTTAATGGTTTACTGCTTACAAGATCCTAATTTCAAATTATCCATGTCCAGAGTACAGCCAAGGAGCGAGCCAAACATGCTGGAGACTACTTCACTTTACTCAGGCATCTTCTGAACTATGCCTATAACAGCAACATCAACCTGCCAAATGCTGAGGTGCTCCTAAACAATGAGATCGATTGGCTGAAACGGATACGGGTAAAACTGCTTGTTAATCACGCGTTCATGACCTGTTTTTCATAGTGTAAATATTTTAGTCAGTATGTGCATAATATCTCTTTAAAATGCCGAGTTTGTTTTTTTTTTAAACTTAATTTAATTTAATTTAAAAAAGAAGAAGAACAACAACATTTGGCCCCTACAGTTGAGTGTTGCGCAGAGTTGATGATACACAAGGTTTTTTTGTAATTATTAGGATGAAGTTAAGAGGACAGGGGAGACTGGTGTGGAGGAGACCATCCTGGAGGGCCATCTTGGGGTCACCAAAGAGCTCCTAGCCTTCCAGACACCTGAGAAGAAGTATTACATTGGCTGCGAGAAAGGAGGAGCGAACCTCATTAAGGTACAACAAACAGACGAAACATAAAGTTGTTGTAAAGAGAAGGTAAACTTTCTCATAATATCGCTAAGTTCATTTCTTCCTTTGTTCTTGGTTAGGAGCTGATTGATGACTTCATCTTCCCGGCATCCAACGTGTACCTGCAGTACATGAAGAGTGGGGAATTCCCCACAGAGCAGGCAATCCCAGTGTGCAGCACCCCTGCTTCCATCAACGCTGGCTTTGAGCTCCTGGTAGCACTGGCTGTGGGCTGCGTCCGCAACCTCAAGCAAATAGTCGACACTTTGACTGACATGTACTACTTAGGTAGGGAGACACCAGTGTGACACTTCCACTGATTCATTTCACTGAGTGTTTGTTAATTGCATGACGAATGAGGGTGTTCATTCCTTCTCCCTCCAGGTTGTGAAACACTGACAGAGTGGGAGTACTTGCCTCCAGTGGGGCCACGGCCCAACAAAGGCTTTGTAGGATTGAAGAACGCCGGGGCCACCTGTTACATGAACTCAGTCATTCAGCAGCTGTACATGATCCCTCCAATCCGCAATGGCATCCTAGCCATTGAGGGCACAGGCACTGATGTGGATGATGACATGTCAGGAGATGAGAAGCAGGAAAATGAGGTACAGTGAGACTTTGTGTTTCAATAAAGCTTTTGCCCAAGGAAAGTGATCATCCTTCTCCATTATCCTCTTACTGACAAACTGTGTCCAACTCAAAGCCTGTAGGCTGAGCTAAGAGCTGATGGCATCGTAATTACAGGACCAGTGCAAGTGAAAAACAGCTTTGTCATCTGGCTTTACTCTTTACTGTTTTCCTAAAAAAAACACAATAGCACACAGGAAAAAAAAGTAACTTGTGGATGTAAATACATGTTATGTTTCATCTGTCTTTACAGAGTAACGTTGATCCTCGTGATGAGGTGTTCAGCTACCACCATCAGTTTGATGATAAACCCTCCAGTAAGTCAGAGGACAGGAAAGAATACAACATTGGGGTTCTACGTCACCTACAAGTCATTTTCGGACATCTAGCTGCATCCAGGCTGCAGTACTACGTCCCAAGGGGATTCTGGAAACAGTTCAGGTATTTGAAACACTCAGAATAATTTAATAGGATCTGCGTTTTGCCTTTTAAGTACCTGCTGATGTCTTATTGTTGTTTCTCTGTCCCATCCTTTTCAGGTTATGGGGTGAGCCGGTGAACTTGCGGGAGCAGCATGATGCTCTGGAGTTTTTCAACTCACTGGTTGACAGTTTGGATGAAGCCTTGAAAGCCCTGGGCCACCCTGCCATGCTCAGCAAGGTGCTTGGAGGGTCCTTTGCTGACCAGAAGATCTGTCAGGGGTGCCCCCACAGGTGAGTGCAGTCCTTTTTGCTGCGACGAGTTGCTGGAAATGTTTAATAGTTAACCGTTTTAGAAATTCAAACTTGAGACTGCCTTGGGTTCTTGTTACATAATCATTTTTTGGGTTTGTCAGGTATGAGTGTGAGGAGTCATTCACAACACTCAACGTAGACATCAGAAACCACCAGAATCTATTGGACTCAATGGAGCAGTATGTTAAAGGAGATCTGCTAGAGGGGGCCAACGCCTACCACTGTGAGAAGTGTAATAAGAAGGTGAGAATGGAGCTCACACAGCCAGTCTTAGACTGTCACACTCTCAGTATCTTATATAAAGAGCCAGAGAGGTAACCTGTAATGTTGGCTCCTCTTGTCAGGTGGACACAGTGAAGCGCCTGCTGATCAAGAAGCTGCCTCCTGTCCTGGCCATCCAGCTGAAGCGCTTCGACTACGACTGGGAGAGAGAGTGTGCCATCAAGTTCAACGACTACTTTGAGTTCCCAAGGGAGCTGGACATGGAACCCTACACAGTAGCTGGTGTGGCCAAGCTAGAGGGCGATGATGTCAACCCGGAGAACCAGGTGATCCAACAGAACGAGCCATCTGAACCCACACCTCCAGGAAGCTCAAAGTATCGTCTGGTGGGAGTGCTGGTCCACTCAGGCCAGGCCAGCGGCGGACACTATTATTCCTACATAATCCAGAGGAACGGGGGTGATGGCGAGAAGAATCGCTGGTATAAGTTTGATGATGGTGATGTGACAGAGTGCAAAATGGACGATGAGGAGGAGATGAAGAACCAGTGCTTTGGAGGGGAATACATGGGCGAGGTGTTCGATCATATGATGAAAAGGATGTCGTACCGAAGGCAAAAGCGCTGGTGGAATGCCTACATTCTATTCTATGAGCGTATGGACTCACTGGACAAGGACAGCGAGCTTGTCAAATACATCTCGGAGTTGACCATCTCCTCTACGAAGCCGCATCAGGTCAAGATGCCTGGTGTCATAGAGTGCAGCGTCCGCAAGCAGAACGTCCAATTCATGCACAACCGAATGCAATACAGCCTGGAATATTTCCAGTTCATTAAGAAACTTCTGACCTGTAACAGTGTCTATTTAAACCCTCCTCCAGGTATGCACCATTTTCCTTTTTCTTTGAAATGAGAAAGTAATTCAGTGGATCTTATGCATAACGATATATTAGAAGATAGAAAAGAAACTAAATCAGTGCAAGTCGCTACTTAAATCAACCCAGACCAAGGATGGCATGTTCTCAGAAACACTGAGTAAATTCTGGAAACTCTGACTGTTGTAACAGATCTTGTGCTGGCAGATGATAAACAAAATCTAATCTTCCCACATTTTATAGTTTTTTTTTTTTTTTTTGCTTTTTTCATTTAACCAGGTAATACACATTAAAGTTTGGACTGTTTTGGACTGTAATGCTGGCCATGATGGCAGCTAAAATAAAGATGTAAAGAACTTTAAACGAGTAGAAACATAAAAGAGTACAACAAGCAAATAGCAGACATATCATGTAGCAAGTAACTACTTTTAGTTTTAGGTTATTTATCTGAGACAATATACCTGATAAATGGATGACACTTAAAAAAAAAAAAAAAGTCCAGTTCAACCCTTGTGTGTGCAGGATTGTGTACAAGACATAATGTGAGGCATGTGATTTTTTTTTTTTTATATATATAACTGCGCTGTATTGCATCATTCCTCTAGTCATGACTGTGCATATCTGATAACGGAGAGTTTCCTTGATCCTTGAACAGTGAAGAAGTCAGAATTATATCTCTACTGTGCATTTCAAAGCAGCTTTCTTAAAGATATGGCAGCTGCCATCATAATTTTATCACCAACTCTGGCTTGCTTACCCAGAAAAAATACATTTCAAAGTGATGCTAATGTACAGAATCCCTGTGGAAAGATGTGGTGGTCAGCAGCGTTAAGCACGGGCTGCCGAGAAGTGCGCTGCTTCTGTACTGCATTATTAATGGAGCCTGAGCCCCGTAATGCTCCACAGGAAAATAAATATTTGAGGGCAGTCATCAGTATAGAAGCACTTAATAGACTCAAATTGTTGCTTTGAATTTCTAATTTTAAGTATTCTCGATTGGCCTGACTTAGAGTTCAGCTGGCTTTTTTGTACGTTGCTCTGTGACTTCATGGGATAGTTAACCTCAAACAAAAAAAAAAAACATTTTTCCTTTGCATGCATTTCCAGGATTAATACAGTTTGCTGGTTTAGTTCTGTAGAAGGAAAATAGTCCCTACAGGAAATTGCTCTCAAGTTCTGTGAAGGGCAGCAAGGTGGCTTAGAAGCAAGAACGTTCTGGGTTAGAATCCAGGTCCTCTCACCTATCCGCATCAAGGTCCTGGGTTTGAAACCCGGCTTGGGAAGGACCTTTCTTTGTGGAGTTCTACTCCGGCTTCTTCCCACAGTCCAAAGACATGCAGGTTAGGTTTATCGGTGACTCTAAATTGCCCTTAGGTTTGAATATGTGAGTGTGAATGGTTGTCTCTATACGTCAACCCTGTGATGAACTGGCAATTTGTCAAGGGTGTACCCCCCCCCCCCGGCTCAATGTCAGCTGGGATTGGCTCCCAACCGACCCTACAAAGGATAAGCAGTTATGGATAATAAATGAATGAAGTTCTGTTCATTATCTTGAGTAACTGGGTCAAGAATTCTGGAGAGAGACAAAGTTCTTCAAATGTATGTTTTTTTAGCGCTCCGAGCACCGCAAGCTGATGGCCGTCCACTTCCATCACTGTAAATTTGAGAGAATGCAGGCATCTCAGTGACCCATTTTTTTCTAAACTCAGCAACTCACACCCAACTGAACAAGATCAAGAGAATCAACCAAAATGATAAATATAAGTACAGATAGAAGGAAAACTTTTTTCTTTTTTTTTTCTTTTGTCTTTATTTACTCCACCTCACTATGTGTTTAACCACAGAATTCGAAATGAAATAAGACTATAAAGTTAATGTGCCGATTATTATCTTTTGTTTTAGAATCTCTGGTCATTTAAGAAGACAAGTTAGTGTTGTTGATCATGTTAATTAAAATCAAGCATTTTGAAGTGAGGAGCCAATACAAAGGAAAAGGTGTCACTGCCTCACTAATTGCAGACTATAGTGTAGGCTAATGTATTTTTTTGGTGTATATTATACATATCCACATGTTATTGCTTTCATACGTCTGGTTATTACTATGACTGTAAAATCAATGCTTAAAAGTGACAGAATCTGTGTTCATCCTGCAGTGCGTAAAATGTAGCTTTTTAAAATTAATCTGTAGGTGTTGATTCAGAGTTTTCTTCAGTACTGTAATATATGCTGAAAATAATTTAAGAAAATTACCTGGAGATTTTTCGCTTTGTGTTATTAATCCTTGCTCTCTTATTATTAGGACAAGACCATCTTCTGCCAGAGGCAGAAGAGATTGCTATGATAAGTGCTCAGCTGGCGGCCAGGTTCCTCTTCAGCACAGGTTTTCACACCAAGAAAGTAGTACGGGGTCCTGCCAGTGACTGGTGAGCTTTGTCTGCTTTTGGGTTTTTGGATTTTCTCTGTTTTATCCTTCTCTGTTAAATTCTCTTCTTGTTCGTCCTCTAGGTATGACGCCCTCTGCATCCTGCTGAGACACAGTAAGAATGTACGCTATTGGTTTGCACACAACGTTCTGTTTGCGTACCCTAACCGGTTCTCAGAGTACTTGCTTGAGTGCCCGAGTGCTGAGGTCCGTGGTGCATTTGCCAAGCTCATCGTCTTCATCGCTCACTTCTCCCTGCAAGACGGCCCCTGCCCCTCCCCCACCGCTTCGCCTGGACCCTCTGCGCAGGTTAGTGGGAAGTGGGCTTTTATTAGAACTTTAATTGGAAGTACTGAAAGTAGTGTGCCACATTGTATCATTTGCAATAGTATGAGTATAATTTTAAGTGAGATAGAAAAATCATAGCGCAATAATGGTGATATTCCAACTTGTTGACATAAAGTCTGGCTGCTCTATCGTCACCCAAAGTAACAACAAGTATGGCTGAAAGCAAAAATACCGTTGGAGGAGTTGTTGCCAAAAAGGAAAGTGACTTTAGTGGTTTGGAATTGGTTGGCTTACAAAAGATCAGATGTACAAGAAACCACAGTAATGTGTAAAAAGTTACAAGGAGACTTAAACATCATAAAAGGGCAACAACAAACTTTTTTCATCGCCTCAAGCAAAAGCTGTCAGTTGAGTACCGGAAGAGCCAAAAAGATGAGAGCTCAGCAGCTGCTGAGTTTTAAACCAAGGAGACAAACTATATTACATCAGCACTGCATTGCTGAATCATTGGCTTTATATTATTCAAGTTTTATTATGTTATATACTCAAGAATGTCATTATTGCAGAAATACTCTGATATACTGTGATATTATTTTTCCTCTGTTACCCACCCATGACTGGAAGCAGTTTGAATCGCAGGTTTCCTGGAAGTTACTTAAGACAGAGTTTGTATCGCAATTCATCACTGAGAGTGTTCCCGTCTGGTGCTTCTGACTGATGGAACCCTGCTGCGATTTGTCTGTCGTTTTCCATATTTGTGTATCAGGGCTGTGATAACCTCAGTCTGAGTGACCACCTGTTGAGAGCTGTACTTAACCTGCTCAGAAGAGAGGTTTCTGAACACGGCCGTCACCTGCAGCAGTACTTCAACCTCTTTGTCATGTATGCCAATCTGGGTAAGGAGCACACAGCAGTCACCATGCTGTCATATACAGCTGTTCCTCAGGGAATTGTACAAGCAAGGCTCATGCAAAATGTCATTTAGAATTAGTTGGTGAGTGTGAACGCTTATTTCTTTTTTTTTTTTTTCCTCTCACTACTCCTACCTCACACAGGTCTGGCAGAAAAGACCCAGCTATTGAAGCTGAATGTCCCTGCCACTTTCATGTTGGTCGCTCTGGACGAGGGTCCTGGCCCTCCCATTAAGTACCAGTATGCTGAGCTGGGCAAGCTCTACACTGTGGTCTCCCAGCTGGTCCGTTGCTGTGATGTCTCTTCACGCATGCAATCTTCCATCAATGGTGAGTATTTTACTCTTCACACACCCGAAATGTGATATGAACTGAGCTGGTGGAAGCCAGTATTAAATCACAAAACGGACTGGGATGGTTTGAGGTGGGATAATTCGGAGCCCAATGAGGATTTTCATCCTTGCTCAGGATCTAGTGACTGATAAACCAGCCACTCTGAGCCTCTGTGTTGTGTTAGCAGAGCTTGGAGCTGAGGGCTTTCAGAGATGAAGAATAAAGGCGCTGTCTGACAAAAACATGAAATATTTCTACGACTACTACCTATGTATTTATGTGAGATTTACTCCAAATGTCTTCTCCTCTACCCTTTCCAGGTAACCCTCCTCTGCCTAACCCATATGGTGACAACAACCTGACAGCCCCAGTGATGCCTGTGCAGCAGCTGGTGGCAGAGATCCTGTTTGTGAGGACCAGCTATGTGAAGAAGATCATCGAGGACTGCAGCAACTCCGAGGAGACAGTAAAGCTGCTTCGCTTCAGCTGCTGGGAGAACCCTCAGTTCTCCTCCACTGTGCTCAGTGAGCTGCTGTGGCAGGTAAATGTCTTTTGTTAAGTCCAAAAAGACTTCCCAGCATTCAGTAAGTATCTTACTGGTATGTGTCCACTCGACCCAGTGCTCAGATTTTATACGCTCTGTGTGTCTGCAGGTGGCATATTCCTACACCTACGAGCTGAGGCCTTACCTGGACTTGCTGCTACAGATCCTGCTCATTGAGGACTCATGGCAGACACACAGGTGAGACTGACTGCTCAGTGTGAAAGTTATGAAGTCTGAATTGTTTTGAATGTGATCAGACTTAAAATTTCTCCTTTGCCTGCTTGGTTGTGTAGGATCCATAACGTGCTGAAGGGCATTCCCGATGACAGAGATGGCCTTTTTGACACCATCCAGCGCTCAAAGAACCACTACCAGAAACGAGCCTACCAATGCATCAAATGCATGGTGGCCCTCTTCAGCAACTGCTCTGTGGCTTACCAGATCCTACAGGTAAGGGGATCCTGTGTTGTACATGTCATGTCACACTAAAGCTGCACAGTTAATGGAAATTTAATCAAAATCGCAATGTGAACCACTGCGATTTTTAAATCACAGGGGGTGCAATATTTGTTCAGGGAGAAATGTATGCATCAGAATACAATTTATTTCAAATGTTGTTGTGCTGCAGAGTTGTCCCAGCCTACATC
>JAPQLA010000005.1:4699009-4712142 GCA_029822935.1 Naso vlamingii | reverse complement strand
TGTTTCTTCACTGTCCTTTTAAAAACAGCACTTTAAAACATAGCTACAGACTCTACATTCAGTGAATGTAGAGTCTGTAGGCAAGGTAGGGTGATCTTGGTACCAGAAAAGCCCTGGTTTCCGGTTGTAGTCTTTTGTAGTCCGCGTAATGAACGGCGGTCTGTTAACTGTTATCAGTGTGTAAACTGGTTACCTGTGAAAAGATCCGCTGGTAGATGTGGTCTCTCAACTCCAACTCCATTCTTGCGTCGGACTGGTAACAGTCGGACTGTAAACAGTCGGAGCACGTGGAGAAGGAAGTCGGAAACAGTAATTCGCCTCCTCCAACAGTAGCCCAGGAATAATGCGGTTTGCCCCCAGAGGCTGTATCACTGTCTACCAGAAGTCAGACGGCGAATGCAGCCGATGGGTTCCGAGATTGTCTAAGAACTGGATCTTTTTTTCTTCATTGAAAGAAGAGGAACAATTGGCACTAAGGGCTCCACTCATCAGAAAAGATGTTTTTCACTTTTTTCGTAACTGGCTTCAGCAGTTTGATTTTTGAAATGAATCTGCTGGTAGCACTCTATTTCTACGTTATATGGTTTGTTCATCTAATGGGCTAAAGTTAGCCTGGGATAAACAATGCCAGACCGATGGTTCATCCAATCACCTGCCCAGTATTTCTGGAAACTGCCTGACCTTTTCTGAACAGTTTTGATAAATGACGACTGCATAATTAAACCATCTTGTGCATCGGGTTATAGTTTGAATGCCCAAGGTCAGAAATGTTGCCCTTCCCATTTCTGAACTCCAACTTCCGACCATAAATGAACACGGCATTTGCATCGACAATAACTGTAATACATGTGAAACTGAGTTATCTAAATTTTTAAAGGTTGCAAAATAAAATAAAAAATCTTGCTTCCAGCATTTTTGCATACAGATGCTGGAGAGCTTCTTCAAAGGCAAAATTCAACATTACTACAATTTTTTTCTCTCTCAGACACATTCCCACATGTACATGAACAGACAAGTAAGCCCCCCCTCACTGTTTCCCATCAGCCAGTGAAATGTGGGTTAATGAGGCACCACCCGGGGGCACTGTCAGCAACACGTACATTACCAGTCTCATCAGAGGGAGGGAAGGCATGAGAGTGGGCGTGGGCCTGTGAGACGAAGAGCAGGGCAACATCAAAGGTAAGAGTGTGGAGGAGCACAGTTAATTAGGCTGAATGACTGTGGTATGTGTATGAACTACAAGTCCCTGTGGAGATGAACGGAGTTGTACAGTAGAAACGGTTTACTACTGCAGCTGAGAGCTCGACCCTGCAGGAATTGGAAACAGGTTATTTAAAGCTGCAGAGTCGAAATGAAAATAATGTCACTGGAGGCAGCACTAAAAACAAAACCGCAGAAGGTTTGAATTGGGGAAGGCTTTGCTAGATGTCTGTTACTGAAAAGCAGAAATCTAAGCCTCTCTTCAGATTGTTCAAAGGTAACCTGTTGAGTTTTCGACCGCTTGTAGTGCTAAAGAGCAATTTATTTAATAGCTGGCAGTCGGGTTTTTTTGTGTATGCACATGTGGACACACAAGAAAAAAATCCACATCCTGCTGTCAGTTTGATGCTTTTCTGCTGATTGACAGTCACTGGCAGTAAGGCAGCAAGGAACTTAGTGATGCCCCAGCAAAGGCAGTGAAGAAGACTGCAAAACAACATGGATGTGACAAAAAAATAACAATAAAAATATCCTAAGGAATATGGCAAAATTTATCAGAGGATGAAAATGTAATCAATGCTGCCTCAAGGATAAACACAACACATTTTTTGGAGAAAACAAATTGCAAACAGGAAATTTGTTGCAAGAGAATTCCACTGGGAACCTTTAAACTCATGTGGCATCTACACAGCCGCTGTAATCTTGATGTGTTGTTGAATTTTTGAGTCAACACACGTCAGTTATAACATTGCTACATGTGCAGGCTCAGAGGCTCCATTTGCTCAAAAATGCAAGTGAGTACTCCAAGACTGCAGAGAGGTAAAAATGGCATGAGTGGCTGCACTCCATTGTGAAGTTAAATGCACAATGGAAGGTTATAAAAATGGCCAAAAAAACACCTTAATGGTGTGGCAGTATCGAAACCCCCCCCCCAAAAAAAATAACTTAAACTATTGTGTCTTTCTTCTTCTGTGGTTCCAGGTCAGCTCGGTCTCATTCATATTTCATGTGTTGGGATGAATTATACAGAGCGCAGGTGACCGGAGAGCGAACACCTTGCTTCTTTTGCATGAGGTTTTCCATGAGCAACACTGCAGATCTGCACATATTCAAAAAGGACAAAAGAGTGAGTCTTTTCTGCCAGCGGTTCAAAGGAGCCAGTTCATGCAAATGATGACCTCAGCTCTCATGTGATATGAGGCCTTGTAATAAAGATAAAGAGGCCTGAAGAGACTGGAGCTTTGAAGGGACACATGCAGGGTTTGGTAGTATTTTTGATCTTTAATGAAGTGTTCTTCAGTTTTATTGTATTATTCATTTAACATTCTGAATTTTCTGTTTGTTGGACATTCTATGATTCCTCTTTCCCACCAGAGGTGCCAGTGTTGGTTTGCACCTGAGAATGCTGTTTTATGTCAGCTATGTCAACCTTGTAATCATCCTTATGCTGAGGTCAGACTACACGACATCAGCCCGATAATAGTCCAACTAGGAAGACGTAGGCGTTGGGTAGGCTAGGAAACGATCAATGAGCATCAGGCGCGACAATCGGTTGTTACATCTCGGGTGTTGTGTCATAATGGACCACATATGATGTCACATCTAGGACCCCTCTCGACCTCACAACAGAAAGACCATACAAAGAATGTCTGACTCTTTGTTTAGCTCTCACGACGGTTTGTCTGCAGTAGTCGTCAGTGGCGAGCTCTTCCTTGCTGGTGACGTCGCGCACCTTCTGAACTGCAAATGATGATTGCTCTGGGAGCAACGTGTGGTCTGTCATGTCTCTCAGCCAAGACACAGCAAGAGTCTATGACTCTTAATCACCTAATCTGACACAGTGAACATTTTAACGGACAAAAATATCTCGTAGTCTGACCCAGGCATTACACTTTTGCAAGTATTCCATGTAAGAAAAATGTCAGTTCAGAGAGTCATGTTCATTCTGCTTCCAGTATTTATTCAAGTTATTTTACTTAAAATGAATATCATATGTAATATTTCCTTTGTACAGTATTTTGTCTAGAAAATATTGTGCAGTTCTTTGTGTTAAATGCACAAAGTGTAATTTCTGCCACTAGAGATGCTTGATGAGGTTTGACAATGCATGTAGGATCGTAGGATTTGTTTGGTAAACTGAACATCTCTGGTTCTTGAACTGCGTCGTTCAGACGATAGACTTAAAAACATTAACATAGTCTGTGTGACGTCACCCACAGGTTTCTAAAAGGCACTGCGAAGTTCAGTGTTGGAGCTGTCACTCACTGCCATCTTGGCAAGGACTTTATCCCTGCTAATCTAAACATGGACAAAGCAAAGCACAGACGCCTTGGATCATCTGTTAGTACAATAAACCGCACATCAGGATACATTATTTGTCTGTTATTTGTATGAAAATTTCTCCTCAACACAAACCCATTCAGGTCAAGTTCAGCTACTCAAATTTTTCACTGTTATCCTGCAAAAAAGACAGCAGCTAGCTTCAGGCTGTCAACTTGAACAGTGTAAAACTGATGTGTTTACTCCATTTTTTACATTGTGAAACTAAATAATATATTGCGTAATCAAGAACCAAAACTCTGCTGTTAAAAAAAAAACAAAAAACAAAAACAAAACTGAAACGCTTGAAACGATATCCAGGTCAAAAATCAAGCTCAGCAAAAGAAAGAAACAAAAACACACACACACACACACACACACACACACACACACACACACACACACTACAGTTGCCAGCCAGATCAAACTATAGTACATCTCTTTTAACTGGCAACATCCATACTGCACAGTGATGACTGCAATGCCCTGTGACAGTTTAAAGATTTGATCTCCACAAGGATGCTTGATGAACTGTATCATGACGCTTTAACTATGCGATGTGTCTTTTCCTCTGAAGAGTAAAAATGAAGCGTTCTGATCATCACAGCGTCTCCGTGCTGCATGACAAATGAAGCAATGGCAGTTTCATCTCAGAAGAAAGACAGAGGGAAGGAGAGACAAACAGGCAAAGACAGAATGCGATACAATGAGTAAGCTCGACGTGTAGCTTTGTGTAATACTGGGAGGAAAGAGAAAGCACTCTGCTGGCATTTAAGTGACACAGGGAAAAAAAACGATTTAGTGTTTTCAGGCCGCTCACCTGTGGCTGATTCATTGCGTCAAATCAAAAGAACATCTTCCATATTTTTTGTTTCTTCAAGGTTTTAAAATACTCTCAGATCCACAACAGACTGCAACCAGTGCTACTACAACTGCAAGCATCATTCTGTTTGTTTTCATTTCCATCTTCGACACTCATTATTCATTTGTCATCTTCAATGTTTTTATTCATGAAATGTTGTGTGAAGCAAAGGGAACCAAAAGGTGTGGTTTTTTTTTTTCACTCCAACAACCCTGAAGTGTGAAATATTTGGGCTGCAGGAAAACAACAGCAGCCAAAAACAAAACAAACAGTTGAAAATGTGCATTTCTGGCTCTAATTGCTTTGCAAGGCCAACACTTGTGCTCAGTCTGTGTGAACACACACACATACACACACACACCGGCCCCCGGGGTGTTTTTATGCTTCTGTTGTCATTTCTGTGGGGGATCATAATGACATCAGCAACAGCAACACCTACATCAACAAAACATCAACAGGCTGCTTACATTCATATCCATATGCTCTCTCTCTCTCTCTCTCTCTCTCACACACAAACACACACACACACACACACACACACACACACACACACAGATTGTCTGACCTCATTCCTACAATCTGTCTCCTGGGAGAAAAAGGAAGGTAGAGCAGGAGAGAAAAAAAAAAAAAGAAATCAGGTGAAATGAAAGGAAGCAAACAAAGATGAACGCAGGGGTGAAAAGGAAAGAGAGAGAATACATGATAAAAGCCTGACTGGACAGAGGAGGAGGAGAGTTTTAGTCTATTCGAGAGAGGGCGTAAGTCGAGAAAAAGATGGGTAGAAAGAGATATCACCGTCATCCCAGGAGTCGCGTTAATAAACAAAAGGAGGGTAATAAGGCAGGAGAGGATTTGCTGGGCAGCAGATGGCTTCGTGAGTCACTCCCATCACCGGGAATGAGAAAAGACAGGAAGATAAGAGAGGGTGAATGTGGCAGAGAGAAGAGAAGTAGAAACTGATGATGGAGCCAGAGAGAAAAAGAGAAAAATTATTCATGTATCCCATCAAAGCACTTCTGCCTCTTCTTAACAAGCCTGTCACTCAAGGGAAGAATAAACAGATTCGGCTGTGTTTTATTTACCCACTGGATCACAGGCATAAAAGAGGAAAACTTTCTGATGCTTTGCTATCAGCCTTATAAGAGACTGTGGTTGAGTTTGGAGTTGATTTATGAAAATGTCTTCATCAGAGAGAGACACCATTGGTTGTTTCTTCAAATCAGCCTGAATACTTCTGTCTGTCTCAACAAAATCTTGGTGAGACAGGTGCCGGACACCGTAAAATCTATTAATATAGTCGAGGAGTGTCTGCACACTACAAATGAAGCTCCTGAGAAGCTCTTTCTTGAAATGTTAGGGGGATAGCACTCACATATCTCTATCTAACCTATTTCAGCAGTGCCATATGGATTCAGATTGATTCAAATGTTTGTTACATCTAATTGGTGCTGTACACCTGCGTGTGATTTAACAGATTTTTTACAACATAATTACCCAAGATCCACACGGCAACCTGTGACCTGCGAAACTTTAAGCAAATATTATAAAACCCATACAAGGTCAGTATTCAGCTGTTAAAAAATAATAGCCAAAATATGTATAAATCATTTTAAGGTTGATATTGGATTGTTATGTGGTATCTGCCCATACTCAAAGTTTAGGCTTTGGAATCGGTTCCGGGAAGGAAACAATGGTATTGCAACAACTGAAAAAAGAGTCTGATTCTATAAAATTAAAACTACCACAATGCTGAATCAATTCTTTTAAATTCAGCTCCTTGTTCTTGTAGGTGCATCCTCTCTCTGGATCAATGCTGCCCCTTGACCTTGCTGAGGGGGTGTCAATGTTTTCAAAAAGCCTTTCTTGTCAGCTCATTGTCAGCTTTAACAAGGATCCATCAGAAATACATCATGGCCTGCTTATCGACCCCAGCTCCTACAGACGCCCATAAAGATCCACATCTGCTGCAGGCAATCTGGATGTCATCGCATGACTCACACCTTTTAAGAGAGGAAAAGTAGGAGGAAGAGGAAGTAAAATACAAGAAGGGAGAGGAAAGAAGGAAAAAACCTGTTTCTTTATCCTCCAGAAGCCAAGGATGTGTTGTAATTGGCTTAAACTGTGCGGGGGAGGAGAGGAGAGGAGAGGAGAGGAGAGGAGAGATTTTTGATAAGAGCAAAGACAGGAAAAGCACTGAGGCAAAAGGAGATGGGGAGAGCAGGGGACGGGAGAAGAAGGGATGAGAGTGATGAAAGAGTAGAGCTGGAGGGCTGCGATGATTAGGAGCATGGAGAGAGACGCAGAGGAGGGAAAGTGGCAGGAGGGGCGACGGGAATGGGAATGAGGAGGGGCAGCCATTGATTGACTGTCACCACAGTTTACAGGGACCTGAATACCAAGCATCAACACTCAACACTCAAAAGTGCAATGTATGCAAAGGTGATATGCCCTGCAATTGTGTTTACTTTCTAGGAATCTATCTTTCTTCTTCTTCTTTTTTTTCTATTTTGGGAGCACACACCAAAACAATACTAACTTTGCACCACAGTTTCTCAGGATTAACGTTCATATTGGGCATTTCTGCAACTCACAAATACAGCCAATAGGATTTGTTGCCATTTAAAGGTACTTTATTGCTCATATATACAGTATACAGTAAAATTTAGTGTTTGCATTTAACCCATGCCTGAGGAGCAGTGGGATCAACTCCAGATCTTTGTCAATACCTCGGTCAAGGGTACTGACTGGAGACAGACCTAACATACATGTTTTGATGGTGGGGGACACTGGAAGCACCCACAGGAAACCACGGCAACACGGGGAGAGCATGCAGACTGCACACAGAAAAGCCCTGCCCAAGCCGGGAATCGTACCAAGAGCCTTCTTGTTATGAGGCCACAGTGCTTACCACTGATCCATTGTGCTGCCACCTTGCTGTTTCTGTATTATTGCAGAAATAAACTTTGAGGCTAACTCAAGATATTTACAAATTTTGTTCAGCAATATTCAGTTTACAAATAAACACCACTGATATGATTTAATAATATTGGGTTATAGCTGCAACACAGCTGCATGACTTCAGTGTCTAAACTTTCCTGAATCTACCAGTGATAGGAGAAGACTCAAATGATGACAGGGTAAAGAAAAAAAAAAAGAAGAAGACAAAGAAGAGATGCTTTCACTCATATCAGTGAAGCATCACAATACTTACATATGTTTTGTCTAAACCCTCAGAATATTCTGAGCTCTGAAAATCAAACTTGACATCCCTCACGAGATGCCACTTTGACAGAAGACACTCCCATAACATGCTCTCATACAGCTGAAATGTTTCTGTAGGCATACTTAAAATAAATGTTGCTTGAAATAGGGTTCCCCTTTCCTCGTTTTGACAAAAATATTCCAAAGGACAAACTAGAGTGCCATTTAATTA
This sequence comes from Naso vlamingii, assembly GCA_029822935.1. Classification (NCBI taxonomy): domain Eukaryota; kingdom Metazoa; phylum Chordata; class Actinopteri; order Acanthuriformes; family Acanthuridae; genus Naso; species Naso vlamingii. Next base: position 4,704,328 of record JAPQLA010000005.1, on the reverse strand, counting down.
GACACAAAGGCTGCTGCCAGCGTCTGCTGAAGAGCCTGCCGCGTCTGGACTGTATCTTTTTATCAATAGCAGATGGAAATTATTAATTAGTAACCCCAGGAAGCCTTTTCGTTGTCCTAACCGGTGGGTCTAGAGATGATTAGCCTCACGTGAACCTTCTAAGCCCCAAGTCCAAACCTCCCTCTCTCCTCCCGCTCCCCAGCATCAATATCACTATGCAAACCTGCCTGTGTCAACTCAATCTATTTTCCAATTTCCCGCAGGGTGAAAGAGTGCCTCTCACTCTGTCTGCCTGTCTGCCATCCATCACTCTACAACTCTCTATTTTCTCTTCCTCCACTCTTCTGTCTCTGTCCTTCCGTGCACACCACTCGTCCCTTATTTGTCCATATGCCTCTCAGTTCAAATTTTAGCTAGCACGGTGTCTTCCTCCTCCAAGTTCCAGACAGGAGCAAACTACTCGTGGTTTATGTGAGTGCTGAAACAGTTAGTATCAATCAAGTGAATAGACGAGGGACAGAAAATTGAATAAAACAGTTAGGCATTTAGAACTCCACTAATCAATAGTTATATAACAGCAATCAATCAAATGACCAGTGAGAAGAGGTCGCTTTTAGTGATGAACCCACAGAGATATACAGGACGGTATAGACACTAAACTCTCGAACTCTATTTTTTGTTTTGTTTTACAGCACATTTACTGTTTAGTTCATTCTCAGCTCACAACAACTTCATTTTTAGCAGCAGCAGCAGCTGTTTACAGCAACACTACCTGCACAGCATCAACCAACAGCAGTCAGACACGGTAGCATACACTGTACGATCTCGCCCCGATTTTGATCCAATTTTGAGTCGGGCTGACTTCCAGCGTCATCGTGCGTCATTTATCCTGCAGCATACAGGGGGAGCGAGGGCCGACATGCTGCTCCCGACACACGATCTGATGATCGGATGGATCTCTGACATGTTAGAAACTTTGGTTGGCTCTCACTAGGTTCTTGCACAGCTGAAGCAGAGCCACGAGGCGATTCACCGAGCTCAGACTCTTTGCTCTCACTGCGCCTGCCCGAAGTGGCAAACAGGGCGTCTAAATGCCATGGCGACATGCACACAACAAGGAAAAAATAAAACAGTGCTACAGCAATCACAGCGTAGCTAATGTTAGCTATAAAGTTAACGTTAGTGTCCACGTATTCCAAACCATCTGTGAGTCCGTACACGGCAGCACATCTTTTTTTAGAGGTTTTGGCACACATGATAGCACAAATTATCAAGGCAGCATGCTTCTGCCTTTGTTAGTATTGTTGCCAGTAAACATACCTGCCCGTGAACCTTCAAATGAGGCTTTATTGACAATTTTCCAGAGCCAGGATGGTCTGCGGGGGCCGATGGGCTTTTTTTTACACGTGCAGTGTGATCACTTAGGTCGTGGCTGACGATGGGACCATACAGTATGAGGATCTCAATCGTGACCTTTGGCGTCACATCACAAACGACTGACTCATAGAGTATGAGCTTGGGTTATGACAACATTTTAAAAACTCGTACAGTGTATGTGTAGTTTAGAGATTTGCTGGTGAAGAAAGCGACACATGTCACAGCTAAAAACTTACATATTTATCTCAGGAGTTGGTGGAGACCAAACCAGAGCTAACAAACAATAAATACTGGAACTGTCAGTGGGACACAATCAAGAGTCTGAGAACTAGATTTGTAAAAAGACAGGTGGGTGTTTCAGTCTAGAGTTCTTCGTCCTCCAAAAAATAAGAGTTCTTTTTTTAACCTTTTTAATAATAATTATTATTGTTAGAAATTCATTTGTTGAGTTGCATAATGTTGGTTGGACTAAACAATTGTTTTGAAGACATCACCATGGACTTGAAAAATCTGTGGACATACTTTTTCATTTTTCTACATTTATAAACTAAACAATCTATAATTTAAAATAATTAGGTTAATTAGAAACGTAGACAACTTCGGTCTCATGGCAGAATTAAAGCTGAATTTGGCAGTTTATTTTTGGTGTCATCGGGTAAAAAAATTGCATCATAACCTTTCAGCATATTGTAATTCAGGTGGTCTGAAAGAACACTAGACTTCTGCACCTCTCTGGCTCTGAATTCGTGTCAGGTCTTCAAGCCAAATCATGGTCATTTCAGAGAGCACATGTTCCTGTTGGCTGCTCTATGCTGTGATTCTTAGCAGCAAGTGACATCGCTATGTGCTGATTGGCTGTTTAAAAAAGTGACGTGCCTCATGTTTTAAAACTGGCCTTTACTGACGAAAATGTCGGCAGGCGACACCGTCAATCGGCTGAGATGGACAAAAGAGAGAGAGAGCGACAACAAACAAACAAAAAAAAAAAAAAACAAAAACAAGGAGGGGAGGGTGCAGCAGAATTGCTCCTTTAAGAGTCTCATGCTACAGCTTGATTTCCAGACACTGCCTACCCCAGCTTTAATTTCTCTCTTCCACTGAAATTTCATTGTGCAAACTTCAACACAACAAAATACCCATTATGTTATGAGGTTACGCTTAACTTAAAACTTTTTACGTCTCTTTCAGGACAACTGTTTGTTATTTATTTGTCAACAACTAGAACTTCTCCTGTAAAGATGGTGAAGGATAAGTGGAGTCTGATTATGAATGAAAAATAGACACTTGTAATAACAAAAAAAAATATATTCATGGAAGACGTTATAGTTGTTGACAAACTGTCAATGAAACGAAAAACTCGGTAAATCCACTAACAAATCAAACAACTGTTTATTAGATGTGTATATGTTGTGGTTAAAGAATTAATTACCTATACATTTTAAATATTATGGTGTAGTTACTGTCATATTGTTTTACCCAGCCCTGGTTGCACCTCCAGTTTACATATATAGCCATAGTTAATATGCATTCTGCTCCTGTGTACAGCCCATGACACACACACACACACACACACACACACACACAAGGGGCTGGCCCTTGCACAAGAATACACTATCGACCATCCAGGAATTTAGCAGCCACAACAATTAATCTTGTGGGAGGCTGGTAGTGATGCTGTGTGTTTGTGTGTGTGTGTTTGTGTGTGTGTGTGTGTGTGTGTGTGTGTTTGTGACTGACTACATCTCTAAGCGTGCCTCTGAGAAAGAAATGGGGCGAGACTACCGGATAAGATTGAAGATATCTTTTACGCCGACCGCCCCTGATATACGCTCTCACACTGGCAGACCACATAGACACAAGACACAAGGAGCTCCTCACAGCCCCTTAACTGCAAATCATACAACAATTTCAGAGATTGCTGCGCATCACAACCACACTCAGTCTATTTATTCTTCTTTTCTTCTTCTCCTCAGAGACACGTGCACCTTTTAAGTTCTATCTGCATGTCAAGTAAGAGCACAAAGAGCAGACTTTAAATGACATAATATGCAGAATGAGGACCTGCACAGGCAAACACAAGGTTGTAAAACTGAGCTGAACTGTCAGAAGAGCCTAAAAGGGCTATCTGTGTCCATGCAAAGCATCGCATTACACCTGCTGTCCCCTGACTTTCTTCCACGAAAGGCTGCATGAATTATTGAGCGATCCCTGCTTTGTCAACTACACCAACCGATTGAGCAGAATAAATATTCAACCTGCTTCCACAACTCAGAAAATGGCAAGATCTGTACATATAGAAGGGTTTTCCTCAAGCTGGAACAGGTGGGAATTTGAGCATACACATGCTGCTATGCCAGGAGAATACGAAAACGATGAAGAAGCGAATACATGCAGTCCTGTCACTCACAAAGCAGAGCACATGCTTCCTCTTTATCTCTAGTTTTAGCACCAGCAACAACTGTCTCCACTCTGCAGCTCTTTCCTTCAGAGAGGTCAAGCGAGTGATGCCACCACCTCCTCATCATGAGAAAATAAAACAAGGTTATTAGGAGAAATATTTGTAGCTTTACACACTCACCTTTGTTATGAAGAAGTGTGTGTTTGTTGGTCAGTGTGTGTTATGAGCTCTGCAGCGCAGCAGGCAGCCTCTCCTCTCCGTCTCGCTCCCACTGCGAGCTAGAGTAGAGTGTGTTACAGAGTGCGTGCGTGTGTGTGAGCTCTCTCACTGGCTATTGTTACATGGAAGGGAGCCAAACTGAGCATGCTCCAACATGAACAGCCCTTGTGGTTGGCATGGAAACCGGGAAGCAGCTCAAGTTGTGAGGTGCTTTCTGGTCGCGCAAGCACACGCAGAGCAAAGTGCAGGCAGGTGCTGCTGCTGTGTCACCATCCTGACCCAGCTCGACACTTGATTAATCCTTAATTCTCCGTCATTTTATTCCCTTCAGTCACTCTGAAGTGACAGCTGCTCTGTGAATTTATGTGATCCACGTCACCGGCGGACACAAAGTCTGGGATAAAAGTAATCCAGCTCAGCCCAGAGTTCTCCAAAACAAACCATAAATGTGACAAATAACAACAGAGACACCGGAGCTGTCTGCTATAATCGCATGATGTATCATCTCATATCATAACATAAATCTAAAAAATGATATATTACACATATAAAGCATGCGGCACCTCACACACATAAACAAAATCTACAAAATACTTATACTAAATATGGGTTGTGGACTCGTTTTTATTGGGTCACTGATAAGCAGAACAGAATGCATAAAAATGCTGATAAGTGAATTCATTTTCCTAATTAAAAAAGGGGGGAAAAAAGTTTTGTCACACTGCTCTATTCAGCTCAGATGCTGTTCACCAGGGTCACTAGGTCCCGGAAAGACACCTAATTTCTCATTTGGATCTCAAGCTGAAAAAGCCTGAGACCCGCTTTACAACACAATAGCTTTAATTTTCTTTAGTGAACAAAAATTATTTACAAAAAAATCATGCACGTGTTCATCAAAAAGCTGACTGACACTTCCTGTGCTCTGACTTTCTGTTCACAAGTCATACTGTGTCAATTTAATACAAAAACCTTTAAAACAAAAGATAACATATCTGGTAAACTTTAAGATTTTGCGCCAGTAAACAACTTAAAAATTATACGCAGTGGGATGAACATGAATTGTGCTCTTTGTCATGTGATTTTGAAAATCAAGAAAGGCAATAATAAGCAATTTCTCAAAACTAGTCCAAGAGACAGAGTCCTTTAGTGTTAAAAGGAAACAAAAAAGGATATATTGGGAAAGTGTTTTAACCACAAAAGTGCAGAAGAAGGATGGGTGGGTCAAAAAAACTATATCATGAGTTTAAGGGGCATCTCCAGTCATAATCAATGTTTGCCTCATAAATCAAGTCACCTATGATCAGTTCATCTCATACCATCCACAC
>JAPQLA010000005.1:4105027-4116186 GCA_029822935.1 Naso vlamingii | reverse complement strand
CTGGAAGTGGAAACAGGACCCTCAGAAACCAACCGACTGTAAGCGCCTGCTAGGAATAACTGGCCACCTGCTCTCTGTTATTAGTGGCCATGCTAAGCTAGAAAGGGAGAGGCCAGCAGTAGATTAAAGTTACAGGGATTCCAGCCATTCCTAATGTGTTTTATCAAACAGAATAAAAAGCTATCGAACATGTTCCTCTATTCTTCATGTTACTCTTTATTAATATTTTTCATATGCAAAATACATCTTCTTATGTTGACTGTTCTTTGTTTTCCACAGCTTAAGTACAAGGAGGATTATAATAAAAATGTGAGGGGTCAGTGGTGCGAGACGCCATACTTTGACGTGGCCACAGCCAGGGTGGCGATGGACAACTTGAGCAACGTAAGAGCTTACCACTTTCATAAGGACCATTCTTTTCGGAATGGTATTTACTTGTCATTTGTTTGTATCTAACTCTCAATCCTTTGTATTTTCAGAGAAAATACACGCAACAATTTGAGGACGAGAAAGACCAAATATATTTCATGCAAACAGACACGCCTGTTTACGATACCAACAAGAAAGCTCGTATTGCTGCCAGTGAGGTAAGAGCACGCAAACACTCACACACAAAGGTTTTGAAGTATTTTTATAGGTCCTATCTCATGTGGAAGACACGACAGAGAGTTGACCTGTGTCTCAGATCAGAGTGTGAGTCAACACACTGAGTCCACTCTGACGCAGGGATCACACTGTTTTATGCCAACACACATACGCTGTGTGACTGAGAGATCTACATTTGGTTCAATCTTGCTGCACAAACTAAGTGTGTAGTTTCACTGTTTCACATATCGGCTATTTTAAGAGGCATTTCATCTTCTGCGTGCCTCATAACCTCCCACACACTTACACTCAATGCAAATATGCGTCATCTTAGTAAACAATGAAGACACTCTTATGTTTCCATCATGACTGACTGCACGAGTACTGCCTTATATGAGTCAGTGTATCAACCATGTAAATAAACCTCATGAACACGCTTTGTTTTCTTCTTACTCAGACAGTTTTCAATGTTTCTGGTTTTCAGGTCCAATACAAGAAGAACTACGAGAAAACCAAGTCTCAGTCTGACTACAACACGCTCCCCGCCACAGAGAATCCTCTCCTCAGACAGCTCAGATATGCTGGCACCATCCTTAGTGACGTAGGTGTCTGAAGATCATGACGTATGAGGGATTTTTTTTTTTAATCACAGCTGCTTTCATGAAAAAGATTATATTTTGGCAGAAACAACAAATTAAACCTTTCGAAGTTTTGTAAAGTAGTTCTGTAACAATACAGCATTACTGGTCTTCATGTTTGTTTCAATGAAGAGATGCTGCTTGTTTAAATGTGATAATTACTCTTGTTAGACTGCTAACTAAAAAATGAGGTGACTGCTAAAATTGTTCATGAGGTGGGTGGTGTTATTTAGTGGGTGTGACATTTGGCAAATCTAAGTTGATTATCATATTAGTGGTGCTAAATTAAAACCCTCTAGAAGTCACTTGCAGTGGCCTCTTGCATACAGTAAGTTGGTTTATTAGGCCCAAATATACTGAACTGAATCAAGTTGCAAGTCTCAACTGTCTTACTGACTGTTAGCTAGCGTGTTTGACATCTGCTCCATGCACCACCTGGACATATCATTGTTTAGCTGCACATGTATTTTAAGAAAACTTGCTGGAGTGACTATTAATGGTTTCATCATTTGCTTTTTACCATTTCTGCAGAAAGTGTATAAGGCCAACTATGAGAAATCCAGGGGTTTCAGCATCAACTACTGTGACACGCCCAAGTTTCAGATGGATTCCGTACTTAAGCAGTTCACCGATGTAAGAATGCTCTCAGAGTTAAAAGATTTTCTTTTATCATAACCCAATGATATGATTGATATCGTTGCCTGTTAAAAAACAAACAAATTTCAATTCTTTTTTCAGGCACATTACAAAGATAAGTATGACAATGAGGTGAAGGGCCACTACATTGGCAGCTATGAAGACCTTTATATGCTTCACTGCCAGAAAGTTGAGGAAATGAAGAGTGAGGTAAGAGGCCACATTTTTCTTTTCTATTTTATTGTAAAAATACTTCATTATATCTTCCTTCATTGTGTCTTTCTTTTTATCTTGCAGCAAGTGTATAAAGCTGAGTACGAAGACATAAAAACAAGATGCTTCTTCCCTCAAACAATTACGCCTGAATATGAAGCTTTAAAGAAGCTTGGACAGTGTAACGATGTGAGTGCCATTGGCTAATAAAATAAGTTATACAGGAAAACAGATTCACTTTTTTTTTTGGTAACAATATTGTTTATTTAAAAATGTTCTTGTCTTGCGGTTTGCAGAAAACTTACCGGCAACATCCAGACACTGTGAAATTTACACAAGTGACGGATTCGCCAGTTCTGGTTCAAGCCGCCATCAACGCCAAACAGCTAAGTGACGTACGTTTGACTGCAAGCATCATTAAATCTCTGTATTGATGCAGAATACTTAGAATCTTTAAAACTCCTATTAGATCAGCACTAAAAGTGCTGTAATATTATCTACAGTTTTGATACCATTTCAGTGCTTATGTTCTGGCAGCATGCTCATATAAAGTGATTTATATGAGGTAGTTTTAACGTAGGCTTTTTTATTGTCCATTTTTTGACTAAAATTGCTACCATCTCCTGCTAATGCTTTAGATCAAGTTCTCCCAGATATGCATGTTACCTTAAAATGTGCCCAATCATCCACGTAGCCCAGCTGTCTTTCTGTGGGCACCATGGAAACTGGAGAGCCATCTCTCTGTAGTATAAATAGTAACAAGCATTCATCTGGCCCAGAATAAACCCTGTGATCAGAGAGGGGCTGGGGCAGCAGGGAAAGGTACAGTCAGAATGTCTCTGATAGACTACAGCTAATACATTGCTGCCCTCCAGTGACGGAAAATTAAATAACACTAAATTCAATAACACTACTGTGCATGTGTAACAAACAGTGCCCTCGGAACAGAGAAGAAAATTAAGAGTTTTAATTATATCATTTTGTACTTTTTCCAGTTGAACTACAAGGCAAAGTATGAGGAAACAAAGGTCAAGTCCCATCTGCCCCCAGACTATCCCTTCTTCATCCAGTCCAGAGTTAACGCTTTCAACCTCAGTGATGTAAGTAACTTCTTATTTTTTAAAGACTGTACACTTAGTTTCTAGCAATCACTAAAATTGGATTTCTGTCAGCTTTAACCTGGTATAAGTTTTTCATTTCCTGCCTTGATCCTTTCCTTGCAGAACTGTTATAAGTACGATTGGGAGAAATCTAAAGCCAAAAAGTTTGAGATCAAAGGAGATGCTATCCCGATCCTTGCTGCCCGTGCTCACACAAACATTGCCAGTGATGTAAGTATGCTACAATATCATTCTTCAGGTCCTCAGTATCTGTTACTTGCTATTTTGGTAATCTTGTAATCGATCATCTTTTGTTCTTCTTTGCAGGTTAAATACAAGAAGGAGTACGAGAAGAACAAGGGACAGATGGTTGGAGCCCTCAGCATTAATGACGATCCCAAGATCTTGCACTCTGTTCATGTGGCCAAAATCCAGAGCGATGTAAGTCACTAGCTCGCTAAAACACTGAATTACTGACGTTTCCCTCAATATTAATTTATTAGTGATAAAAAAAGAGAGAATTCTTGAACAATCTCTGACTGATATCTCCACAGCGTGAATATAAGAAGAACTATGAAAAGATAAAGACCAAGTACCACACACCACTAGATATGATGTCAGTGACCTTGGCCAAGAAATCCCAGGCAATTGCCAGCATGGCTGGTTACAGGAGCATCAGCACCAACTTCTTCCTTCCCCCTGACACTGTGCTGCTGGATTTGGCCAAGAAAGCCAACATCATTCAGAGTAGTGTAAGTAGAATTTATAACATGTTATTGTGGCCAGTTTGAGTTTTTGCTTTATTTATTATGATGTAAAACTTGTTCTTACGTGATTATTATCGCACCGTTTCAATTTGCTTTGTTTTTATTTGCATCACAGAATGAATACAAGTCTGACTACAACACCTACACCAAGGGTTCCCCATGGATCACATTTGGCTCCATGGATGTGGAAAAGAACAAAAGAGCCGCTGAGATCCTCAGTGAGGTATGAACATCACAACAACAGACTTGCTTCAGTTAGCCTGACACACTCGCTCTCTCTTCACAGACATATTTGATAGTTGCAGGAATATATCATGTAATAATGTGCTTATTTACTTGTTTCCCACAGAAAAAATACAGACAACACCCAGACACAATCCCCTTCACATCTATTGACGACCACCCCATCATGATGCAGGCCAGAGTCAACCAGCTTCAAAGGAGTGATGTGAGTCCGCTGTCGCTCTCTCAGTTAATGCTGCAGAAAGATGCCTGTTTATGCATTTTTTTCTAAGAACACTCTTTAAAACCTTTTTTTGTAATTCTTTAATATATGTACAGCACATTTGACTTCTGTTCTTATTGCTCTCTTGTCTTACAGCTGTTCTACAAGAGAGGTCTGGAGGAGATTCATCAGAAGTACTCTCTGCCTCCTGATGTCCCTGAACTCCTTCAAGCCAAGTGTAACGCTTACAACATCAGCAATGTAAGCCGTTCATATACAAGGGACCAACTTTTCTGAATTTTATAGACCAAAATGTTTTCACATTGCACACTCTGTAAGCAGTATTTGGGGTATGTTAACTCAATTAGATCCAAAATGTGATTTTATGTACATGTAGATATATAGTACCTGTGTGTGTGTGTGTTAGTACCTACGGAATCCAAACTTATTTAGTCTTCACTTTGTTTCTTGATGTTCATATCTGCATCTTTCATTTCAGAACTACTACAAACTTGCCTGGCAGGAGTTGATTGCTAAAGGTTATGATCTTAAGCCTGATGCTATCCCTGTTGTTGCTGCCAAAGCTGCAAGACATGCTGCCAGTGATGTAAGTTTCCCCAGAAGACATGATTCTAACTCAAGCTCCATTTTAACATGCCCTGCACAAGACAATCATCTCTTTCTTCATTAAAATTCTTTAGATTGTAAATAATTAGATATGTTATATCCTTTTAAACCTCTAGGTCCAGTATAAAAAGGCTTATGAGAAAGCCAGAGGCCACCATGTTGGCTTCCGCAGCCTCCAAGATGACCCTCTGCTGGTTCACTACATGGAGGTGGCCAAGATGCAGAGTGACAAGAACTACAAGAAGGACTACCACAAGGCCAAGCTGAAGTATCACACCCCAGTAGACATGATGAGTGTGGCTCATGCCAAACATGCCTCATCAGTGCAGACTATGGCTGGCTACAAGCAGCACCACCACAACTACTGTCTTCTGCCTGACTCAATGGGCCTGGATCTTGCACGCAGCATGAACTACAATTCCAGTAATGTAAGTTTCATTTTCCTTTAATGCCTCTGTGTGCGGCACTGTGGCTTTATTTCTTGTCTAACAGATGATGTTTCTGTAGGTTTGCTACTTTGCACTCACTCACTCGCCTCTTTCACTTTCCAGTATCACTATAAACAAGATTATGAGAACTCAGTCAAGGGAATTGGCTGGGTTCCCATTGGTTCCCTTGAGGTCGAAAAAGCGAAGGCAGCAGCAGCAGCTCTGGATGAGAAGAAGTACCGCCAGCACCCTGACACCATCAAATTCACCAGTGTCACTGACTCCATGAACATGGAGCTGGCCAAGGCCAATGCCAAGATTCTGAATGAGGTGAGAAGGATGAAACAAAGGAACTTTTTGATTTGTTTTTAATCAAGTCTCATGAATTCAGTTTTTGAATTCCCCCTGGAGAACAGACAAAAGCCAGTCTCTTCTTTATTATTGTGCAGAAAGCGTATAAGGCTAGTGGAGAAAAGTTCATGCACACCTACCATCTCCCTCCTGATGCCCCCGAACTGATGCAAGCCAAATACAATGCTGTTAACATCAGCCAGGTAAGTTGTGGTTTCTTTTCTAGTATTTTCCAGCCTTGTGCTCAAGCAAAATGTACACAGAAATTAAATTGTTACCATATTTATATTATACCACTGATTATTATTTTATTTAGAATTACTACACCTATGCTCATCGTCAAGATATACTCAAAGGACATCAAGTGAAGGAAGATGCCATTCCCATTGTTGCAGCAAAATCTTCAAGAGACATTGCCAGTAATGTAAGTTCATGTAAAAGCTAAAAAAAAGTGCTATTTCTATGTTACTGAAATCAATCATTTGATTCTCATCAGACGTTGTTCTTTGGTACAGTACAAGTACAAACTCGCTTATGAGAAGGCAAAAGGCCACCATGTGGGCTTCCGCAGCCTGCAGGATGATCCCTTGCTGGTTCATTACATGGAGGTGGCTAAGATGCAGAGTGACAAGAACTACAAGAAGGACTACCACAAGGCCAAGCTGAAGTATCACACCCCAGTAGACATGATGAGTGTGGCTCATGCCAAGCAGGCTTCTGCCGTTCAGACTTACGCTGGTTATAGAAAGATCCCTCACAACTACTTCCTCTTGCCTGACAACATGCACCTGCAGCTGTGTCGCAGCATGATGGAGATTCAGAGTAATGTATGTTTTCGTTTTTTACCTATGTCGTTACATGATTTAGAAAGTAAACGGATTATATACACAGTGGGAGGCAATATGCATGATAATGTCAACTCTTCCAAACATTTTGAGATAAGAATGTGTTTCTTTCTATACCCACAGAATGTTTACAAGTCAGACTACAACAACTGCTTTAAAGGCTTAGGGTGGGTTCCTATTGGCTCTCTGGATGTTGAGAAGGCCAGAGCTGCTAGAGTTGCGCTGGATGACAAAGGGTACCGCCAGCATCCCAGTACTTTCAAATTCACAAGCAAGACTGATGCCATGAACATGGCTCTGGCTCTGACCAACACGAAGCAGATGGACAATGTAAGAATTTGTCTTTATAGATAATCAAGTGCTTTTGCATCTCTCAGAATGTGTGAAAATATTTATTCAAGTCACACCAACACCTTAAAGGAATACAGAGTTTTTACTGTTCTTTTTCTTCTCCTCTAGACTGCTTACAAAGCTTCTGGGGAGAAGTTCGTGCACACTTATCATCTGCCAGCTGACAGCCCGGAGTTCCTTCAGGCAAAATTCAACGCCCAGACCCTTAGTGAGGTTGGAGCTCAATACTTTTATTGCGATCAAATCTTGAAGCCAAATATGCAAGACTGTGACACGCCTGAAATGCCAAGTGAAAGACAAAATCATGGTCCTAAAACTTTCCTGTTTTTCTACAGAGTCACTACAAACACAAGTGGCTGGAAGATATTGCCAAAGGATATGACATGAGGCCTGATGCTATTCCAATCCTGCATGCCAAGCAAGGCAGACATATTGCCAGCAATGTATGTAAATCGTAAATCTACCCAACAGAATGTACTTAGCACTTTTTCATGTAGCTGAAACTGTCAATATCATCTAAAGGTGACTCCCTTTTCTTCCAGGTCCAATACAAGAAAGACTACGAGAAGGCCAGAGGCCACCATGTTGGCTTCCGCAGCCTGCAGGATGATCCCTTGCTGGTTCATTACATGGAGGTGGCTAAGATGCAGAGTGACAAGAACTACAAGAAGGACTACCACAAGGCCAAGCTGAAGTATCACACCCCAGTAGACATGATGAGTGTGGCTCATGCCAAACAGGCTTCTGCCGTTCAGACTTACGCTGGTTATAGAAAGATCCCTCACAACTACTTCCTCTTGCCTGACAACATGCACCTGCAGCTGTGTCGCACCATGAATACCCAGTCAAGTGATGTGAGTGGCAATAAAAGTTTTATCAAAACTACGCTTGAAATGCAACCGAATTGAATCTACTTGGAATTTTGTATTAGGTGTTCAAAAGGTTTAAGGAATTAATTGTCATTAAATTGTCATTTAACTTCGGAGCTAATGAGCAACATAAACTTATCTTATTTATCTCATTTTCAGTGTGATTATAAGTCTGAATGGAACAACACGGTTAGAGGTCTTGGATGGGTCCCCATTGGCTCACTCCCAGTTGAGACTGCTAAAGTTGGCGGTCAGATTCTGAGTGAGCAAAAGTACCGCACTCATCCATCCAACTTCAAGTTCAGCAAGCTGATGGACTCCATGGACCTGACACTGGCTACTGCCAACAACCAAATCATGAACAAGGTGCAGCAAGTTCAAGTGTATAATGCAGAGTCCCAAAATCTAAAGGATCCCCTTCGTCATTATCAGTCATTTCTCTTTCTGATATCTTACAGCAAGCTTACACTGCAGCTTGGGAGAAGGATAAACTGACCGTCCACGTCATGCCAGATGCCCCTGAGATTGTTCTGGCCAAGGCTAATGCGCTCAACATGAGCAATGTAATGCAATAGACTACATTATAAAATTAACTTTATTATGTTAAATTTCATTTTATTCATATGAATTTATGTTTTCACAGAAACTTTACAAAGCAGGTCTTGTGGAGATGGCCAATAAGGGTTACAACCTCAAAGCAGATGCCATCTCAATTCTGGCTGCCAAGTCCGGTACCACTATTGCCAGTAATGTAAGTAATAAACAAATCCCTGTACCATATCAAGAATTTATCATTACTCAAAATACATGATAACAAGGATCTCCTACCTGTCATAGTGTAAGTGCAAGTTAGCATACAAGAGGGCCAGCGCCACCAGAATGATCTTAGCATGCTATTTCCTCTCAAATGTTAAAATTCATTATAAATACTTTGATATTTTATGTACCCTTTAACCTTTAGGTCCAGTATAAAAAGGCTTATGAGAAGGCCAGAGGCCACCATGTTGGCTTCCGCAGCCTGCAGGATGATCCTTTGCTGGTTCACTACATGGAGGTGGCTAAGATGCAGAGTGACAAGAACTACAAGAAGGACTACCACAAGGCCAAGCTGAAGTATCACACCCCAGTAGACATGATGAGTGTGGCTCATGCCAAGCAGGCCTCGACTGTTCAGACTATGGCTGGTTATAGGAGGATCCAGCACAGTTACGCTCTCCTTCCCGATGCCATGAACCTTGTGCTGGCTCGCACAATGAATGCCCAGTCTAGTGATGTAAGTTTGAAATGTTAAAATAATAATAATAATAATTATGTCCATTTTAAAAGGCACATACTATTGAGCAATTGTAGGAAGATTCCTTGATTAATAGGGCCCAACATTTCTTTTCAGTGTACCTACAAGTCTGATTGGAACAACTATGTCAGAGGTCTTGGATGGGTCCCCATTGGCTCACTCCCAGTTGAGACTGCTAAAGTTGGCGGTCAGATTCTGAGTGAGCAAAAGTACCGCACTCATCCATCCAACTTCAAGTTCAGCAAGCTGATGGACTCCATGGACCTGACACTGGCTACTGCCAACAACCAAATCATGAACAAGGTGCAGCATGTTTAACTATACTCTAAAGCAGGGATCTTTAACCTTTTACAGCCCCTTGATCAATAGAGAAACAGAGCAGGGACCCCCAGATAAAATGCTTTTTAGAAAAAGTGTTGGGTTTAAGACAAGCCAACTGTTTTTAGCCTATTTCATGCTCAGTCATTATCATATTTGTAACAAGTAGCTTATTATTGCCTGTTAATATTACAATTTACTTTTAATTGAGTTTACTCTTATAAGTTTTGTCCAAATTTAAGAAAATTTCCTGATATAAATTATTTTCCTACATAATTTTAACTTACATAATCTAATTTTACATGCATAATCTAACTATACCCCTGCAGCACCTCCAACCTCCTGGTTAAAGACCACTGCTCTAAAGTACAAGGCCAGAAACACTGTTAAACATTGTTAATAATGTTGTTCACAACCATATGTTTTCTGGTATCTTTATTTACAGCAAGCTTACACTGCCGCTTGGGAGAAGGACAAACTGACTGTCCACGTCATGCCAGACGCACCTGAGATTGTCCTGGCCAAGGCTAATGCACTCAACATGAGCAATGTAAGAGGAATCCATGAAACTGATCAATCTATTACCTGTAGTGGTATATATTTTATATAGTTAGTTGTGATCAGTTTGTAAATATTTTGTTTTACTGATTTTTGACTTAAATGTATTTTCACAGAAACTTTACAAAGCAGGTCTTGTGGAGATGGCCAAAAAGGGCTACAACCTAAAAGCAGATGCCATCCCAATTCAGGCTGCCAAGTCCGGTACCACTATTGCCAGTAATGTAAGTTGTTACAACCTCTGTGAACTTACTATTCACAATTCATCAAATATAATTCATCTTATAGAACAGTGAATGATGAAGTCCATGTTTGCTTTTACAGTACAAGTACAAGTTGGCTTACGAGAAGGCAAAAGGCCACCATGTCGGCTTCCGCAGCCTGCAGGATGATCCCTTGCTGGTTCATTACATGGAGGTGGCAAAGATACAGAGTGACAAGAACTACAAGAAGGACTACCACAAGGCCAAGCTGAAGTATCACAGCCCAGTGGACATGCTGAGTGTGGTCCATGCCAAGCAGGCCTCTACTGTTCAGACTATGGCTGGATACAAACAGATAATATCCCGCTACACTGTCCTGCCCGATGCCATGAACCTGGAACTAGCTCGTAACATGCAAATCA
The DNA here is from genome assembly GCA_029822935.1 of Naso vlamingii. Lineage (NCBI taxonomy): Eukaryota > Metazoa > Chordata > Actinopteri > Acanthuriformes > Acanthuridae > Naso > Naso vlamingii. Next base: position 4,105,536 of record JAPQLA010000005.1, on the reverse strand, counting down.
TTGCCAGTGATGTATGTAGAAAGTCGCATTAAATCATCTTAAAATTACTTTTATTATTAAAGATTTTAAAACCAAAATGAAAGTTTTACGTTAAGATTTTGCTAGGATGATAGGTTACCGTGCATTTTTAAGGTGTCCTGTCTCTGTTGATGATTTCATTTAGAACCAATACAAGAATGAATATCACAACTTTGTAAGAGGATTAGGATGGGTTCCTATTGGATCGTTGGATGTTGAGAAAGCCAAAACAGCTGGCCAGATCTTCAGTGAGAAACAGTACCGTCAACATCCAAGCAACTTCAAATTCACAAAGGACATGTACTCCATGGATCTGACACTAGCCACTGCCAACAATCAAATTATGGACAAGGTACTGGATAGGACTTTTTATTATAATACTGCGAATATCTTTTTTCAAACTTTTATGTCTAAGAGGTCAAACCAACAGCTACATTTTTTGTTTAGAAATCCTACCACAAAGCATGGGAGGCAGACAAGACTTCGATCCA
>JAPQLA010000005.1:3840989-3854865 GCA_029822935.1 Naso vlamingii | reverse complement strand
AAACAGTAATATTGTTGATAACTGATGCGTAAAGAAATGATAGCAATCAGACAATTAAAAAGGCTGTAAAGGAGCAAATAGTCTAGCCAGATTTTCTAAACCACTTTATTTGGAGTGTGGCAGTATTCCCTAATTGCAACATTGAGCGTGGAGAAGTACGGCAAGTACACAAGGTCATAGTATTTGTAATAAATAGTGGTGGGTGTTTTCAGTTATGTTAAGAATTTAAATGTTAGTCGTTCTTTCCAAATAGCATCTCACTCACGTGACTGACTTTGTTTTAACAATATCTCCATGTTCCGTGGTCTTAGTAAATAAGTTCATGTAAACACAACTATCGTAAGTAAAAGCCAATCTAGGCTACAACACACTGAAATAATGTTTTGTGATGATAAAGTCAATCAGAGGCCTCTATATTTAAATATGCATCTACCTGTGTCTCTCTGTTCACAGACTCTACATTCACATGGCTGATAGTTGCTGTGGTGGCCACATCCTGCTTCCTGGCTGTGGTTTGTGTCTTCCTCTATGTCCTCCTTAAACCTAAAAGGAAAAAGAAAATGGACTACTTTCTGGCTCGCCAGAACAGCACCGTCTCATTCGGCTAATATCCAACACTCACTCCACAAACATCTTTAATGTGTTTGCTGTCACATCAAATCAGTATTTCATGCACTGTGATGCCATGTTGTCAAATTACACTATTTTGTTTGTTCTTAGCGTTCAACACTCCTTTTATAGAAATTCAGCGTTTTTAAATCAGTGGCTGGATTCAGCTACAGGGACATGCTGTTACACTTTATACTCCGTTTCTTTAAATGCAAGGATTTTTGTTATTTTTGATATTGTGTGTACGTGCACATCCATTTTCTTTATTGATGCTAATGCAACCAATGCAAATATCCTGTTTACATGTAAATCTGAATGACAAACTGATGCCAAACACAAGTACAACACAAGTTCTAGTATATGGTCAAATTAAGTAAAAGCTTCTATATTGGCTACATCTGCACTTACATGTATGCAACATATAACTGAAGGTCATTGTATGAGTTTGATTTGTAATTAAAAATCCTCTACATGTGAGTCAAAAATGTGCACTCAGTGGCATCTTTATCAAATACATAAACAAAATCTATTGCATTTAAAGAAAAACAGCTTAGTAATAAATTCTTCCTTTACAAAGACAATAATGTTTAGTAAGATCAGTGCTGTCAGACAGATGCGTTAATGGTGTTGATAGTCTGGTTTGGTGAACATTGTAAAATCTACCAATGCATCATTTTGTGCTGTTTTTGCTTGTAAGACATTATGTGTTGGAGTAAAAAGTACAGTATTTCACTCTGGAAGACAGTAAAATAAGTGTATCATGATTTATACAAAGAAATATACAGTACAATAAAAACAATGTTTTTGTTGAAACTGTATTGCATTATATCGAGAAGTGCCTTATTCTTTACCATGTTTTCCTGAGTTAAGAAAGCAGCCATGTTTTTAGTTTTTTGGCCACAAATTTTTTATTTGATTTAAAGAGTAATGTGCAATGGTTTATTTAACATAACAAGTAGAGGTTCCATAAAGGTACATAAAATATTCAGTTTATCTGATAAATTAAAAATCAGCTTATCTGAAAATTCAAGGTTTTCATTGGACAGGGTTCCTTTAAAAATACAACTGTAATTTCCATTTAAGAATTATCTGTATAGTACAATAAGATCACTGTAAAACATAGGCTATACTTGAGCACCACAGAGGTCAAGATACACGTTTATCTATTCATCTGTTAAACCGCATCCTTTTCAGGGTTTTGTGTGGTGCTAGGAATATGACATCTGAGCACGTACACACTTTCTCTCTGACAAGTTATTGCTACTTACATTCTGTTGCTGTGGCAGGGAACAGGCAGACATGTAGAACAAAGGTTACAATATTGTAGCCTGAGTTCTACAAGCACAGGCTGAACGTTCTATTAGACTCTTTGGATAATACTCTTCTCTAGCAGCAGAGTATATCCCCACTAAAGTTTGCGTGTGAGTAGCAGACCAATCAGGTCATGTCTCCCTAATGAGTACCACACTGTAAAAGGCAGCGACACTGCTACTTTCAATCTGACACCCTCATTCGGTGAGCAGTTTAGCAGAGGCTGGGCCCATAGATAACGGGATCTGTGCAAGCTGATAGATCTAGAGTTATAATAACATAACCTACCTCACACAGGCTCTGCACTCTACTGGAGTCTATGGGTGCAGTAGGTGAAGCCTAATGACTGCACTCTCTGCTTCGAAATGTCACCAGAACAGCTGGAGGTTAGTCAAAACAGTCCGCCTCTATATATACAAGCTGCTCCAGTGGAGAAGAAAGGGGCCCAATCCCACCAATTTAGGGAGCCTCCATGTGACTGTGAACCGCACAGGAAAACCCACAAACATTTCTTAGGATACTGGATCTCCAAATGAAATGAATAAATTTCTTGATTTACTTGTTTGCACATAAGGCCCAGAGTGGAAGGGTCTCATCCTGCCTGTTTTTAACCTTGGGAGATACACACATCTAGCAGGGCGCTTCTTAGATAGGGCTTTATCAGCCACTCCATCACTAAAGCACACAAACAGCTGTCTAATGAAGGCCTTGCATTAAACATTTGTGACATGCCAGTGCACATTCTGGATAGGGCTGGGCAATACAGACTGAAAATTATATTGCAATATTTTTAAGCTGTATCTCAGTTGAATCGTGTCGTATAGAAACAAGGGCTCTGGAGTCAAGCCAGAAGAGATGATCTAGGGCACCAGAGGGAAAACCTTCAACTAAAGGACTAAGAATGGCATGTAGCAATTTTGCTGCCTTTCATACTGCACAGAACATGTGTATTTACAACTGACTGGCAAGCTACGCACATGCAAATTTCAGTTGGTGAATATGCAAGTGCTATTGTCAGAGAGTATTACCCAAACAGTCCAATGAAGGGCAGTGCCTAAGTGTGATAAGGTGGTTAAAGGGCAACTCTGCTGATTTTCAACCTTATCTCTATCTATCTGATAAGGGATATAATGTGAAACCCAACAATATTTTTTTTTCAATGTCCTCCATGTTCTTCCTGGAACTAGTGATGTCACTGGTTTCAGGAAAAACTGGGAACTGTTTGCACCTTGCAGTCCAGGCGAGCCAGCACGCTGTTTGTTTCGGGAGGATTTTCTAGCTCTGGTGGACCAAAAACCCCTTATTATTGAAAACTATGCAATATTAAACAACAACAATGTTCAGAGACAAAGCATAACATTCTTGGAGACCCGGCAAGTTCTGTTTTTTGGCGATAAAATGTATCCTGGTACATGTAGGTACTGCAAGAACGGCTGAGTGAGCAGGACAACTCAGAAAACTCAGCTTTCTCTGTCAATATAGCACAAACTGAGGAATTCATCGCTTCAACTGACTACATTTACCATCAACACTGATTGGACATCCACGAGGAAAGTGGTGGATTTTCCCTTTAAGGACTGGTTATCAGCTCAGTAGCAGGCAGCCTATTATATTTTTCAAGTAGCTTCTCTTTGCAGCCACTAGAGGTCTCACATGACAGTGTTTTAAACGGAGCCCTGAATGATGCCGTTATGTAAACCAGAGATATGAGTGAAAGCTGCACTCGGTAAACACAAGTGTTGGGAAAAGTTTAATACAACAGAACAGGTTGGGATACACAGTGAACACTAGTGCCACATGAACTAACGTGTGTCCAAAAAACAAGTGCTTTCAGTATAAGAAATGTGTGTGGTGTGAATAATATCAAGACCAGGATCCAGGCGGCTCTCCTCCCAGTTATTGCGCAATAGATTAGGAAACATGCTGGATTTCAAAAGATCCCTGAATAGGAAGTTGCAACATGCGTTCAAGTCTCAAGAAAGGAGAAGTCAAAGCTTGAGAGAACACGTCTGAGTTTAAATTTAAGGAAAAAAAAAAAAGAAGAAAAGAAAAAAGAAAGATGTTTTTACGGGATTTACATGTGACCTGAGGAGGCTGTTCCCTTTATTACAGGACTAGAAAAACATCAGGCGGGTGAGTCCTCTCCTTTGAAGGCTTTTATCTGAGAGCTAGCAAGATTCTATTACTTTGTATGAACAAAATCTCTGACATCACTTTGTGTGACATTGGTGTAGGATTACCTGCTTCTCATCTGCACTCTACTCTGTTTTAAGATTTCTTTGGGACCAGCTGTGGTCACCAAGCACCAGAGCTGCTTTAGCCATTTTTTCCCTTTTCTCTGCCGGCATCAGTTTGTCAGGATTCCATTAATGCGACAATGAAAGGTGATGTTTTTAGAGGCAGAATGGAAAGGTGGCAAAAAAAAGCATACAATTAGTGTTTCTTAGCAAAACACATTGTATGCAAACATGTGTAATTAATTTTCTTCTTCATTAAATATTTCTTGATATTCTGAAACCTGCATCATACATCATCCATGAGTGCTAGCTGGCAGTCTTCTCCCCTGGCATTTCTCAGCTAATTGTTGTGATTCTTAGTGACTTTTCTTCCTTAACTGCTAATCAGTGAAAAAGCATTAAAGTGTCAGTAGGAAGATAGATAGATAGTAGATAGATAGATTCCTGTACTGCCATTCAAACTCTGTACCAGACAGGTACACAGCAGAACGAAATTCCACTGTATCCAGCTTAAAACGCTAAAAAAAACAGAATAAAATCTAATAAAATATATGTACATATCCGTATAACTCTATATACACATATGTAAACGGAGGTTCAATAGGTAAAAATACTAAAATATGTTAAGGTGGATGTCACACTGTGTTAACAGTAACCAGCAGTAACTATAAGTGCAAAAACTGTGCAAATATAAAATGCAGTCCTTATATGTCTGGCAGTGGATGCTGTGCTTTAATTAGTCAAAAGGGTGGGGGGGTGGGGGGATGGCTGGATGTTTTGCTGCATATGGATCTGTATCTCCTACCTGAGGGCAGAGGGATAGTCTGTGGTTGGGGTGGGCGGGGTCTTGTATGATCCTGGTGGCTTTGGAGGGGTGACGGCTGTGGGCGACATTCTCGATGGATGGGAGAAAGGTACCAGTGATCCTTGTGGCAGCCTTCACCACTTTCTGCAGGGCCTTTTGTTCTGACGCATCACAGCTCGTAAAGCAGATGGAGATGCAGCTGGTCATCATGCTCTCCACAATGCTCCTTGTAGAAAGTGGTGAGGTTTGGAGGGGGAAGATGTGCTCTTTTCAACCGTCGCAGTAAGTGGAGCCACTGGTGGGCTTTTTTCGTTAGAGATGTGTGCTGGGACCAGGTCAAGTCGGCGATGTGGACCTCTAGAAACTTGGTATTCTGGACAATCTCCTCAGCAGCGCCATCACTGTAGAGAGGAGTGTGGATGAGCTGCTTTCTCCTGAAGTCGACAATGATCTCCTTCGTTTTGTCAACATTTAGGTCCGGCTTATTGTGGTTGCACCAGTCCACCAGATGTTTAACCTCCTCTCTGAGGAAATGTGTAAGCTATTGAGTGACAAAAATGTGTGTATGTGCATCCAAATGTGTGCACAGTATGTGCACATCAATTCCCCAGGAGGTACTTAAACAGCAAAAGATACAAACAAAATCAAAATGTGATCCTCAAAACACTGCTCCTAGAAAAAGGGTGCATAACTTCCAAATGGATTCACAGACTTGCACAAGATTTTTTGGAAAGGTTGGTAATGAGCCAAAGGACAGCTGATTAACTGGTCAGGTCAACTGGTAAAAAAGGGGGCGTGGTAGTGGGAGTGGCCTGTAACAAAACGGTGCATAACCTCTTAACAGATTCATATAACATGACTAAAGTTTGCAGAAACACGCACACGCACGCACCCACACATGCATGCACGCACTTTCATTGGTCATGACTTGCTACACTTTAGCCTCGTCCCCCTCCACAGCTCAGCAACCATTTATTGTTGACTGAGGTAGGCATCATTGCAGACAGTAATTTTTCATTTATGATGTGTCTGTAACTTTATGACAATATGTGATGCTTGAGACGACTCTAACGTTTTTAGCTGCTGGATGCAGCTATTGTGAATTCCTGTTTTGTTTTCTTTTTGTCAACTTTTGCACAAAAATATGTGAGGGTGTGAAGGAAAACAAGTCTGTATTAAACTGACATGTCCTGTCACAAAAGGACACATTAAACAAGGAGCACACTTTTCTGCCAATGACTTTGTTAAGGCTGGCAGCTGCTGTCAGTCAAAATGACCACCTTAAATTATGTAGGCTATAACTAGGCCTTAATATAATTCAATGTCGTGAGCTATTTACAAATTAACCCCCTGTGTAGTTAACAGGCTATTTTGTGTACCTGCTGTAAACGTGTTTATTTTTAGTGTAAGTTGGATATTTTAATATATGGGCCAAAGAGGATTAAATGGTTTGTAGGCCTGCCTCAAGTGGTGATGGAGGAACTGCAGCTTGTGGCACTTCAGTGTTGCCCTGAAGTTTCTGCTTGTTTCTGAAAAAAACAGTGGAATGAATTTCTACAACCTCATCTTTAAATGGTTTTATCAGCAATGAATATTAAAAACACATCATATCCACTATCCACACTGTCTTTAGACATTTAGTAAATAACTACTTTGCACATTGTATGCTAATGATGACACAACACAGTGACAATAATTACCATATTCACCCCTGCCTGAAACTCGTCTTTTCACTAAAGAAGTTCTCATTAGCTGTGGAGGGGAAAAACGGCAAGGCTGAAACGTTTTTGCTACACGGGACGGAATAGAGAACAGAGAATTTGCTAGCCTCATTCTGCATATTGTAAATGCCACATTGTGGCGGTGAATGTAGTGCGCGCTTTTCGCAGTGCATCCTGTTTGAAAAAGTGACAGTGGGAAAGTGAAAAAGTTACTTAGGGATTGTATGTGGTTGATGGGTACTGACTCATAGTTGAACGAATGCATGTCCTCTGGGGATTCCTCTATCCACTGGGGAAACCCTAGTTTGACCTCACACCTGACCAGGATTACACTTCATTTACATTGATTGTTGGAGGATAGTCAACTACACATTTAAATGATGGGAAAAAAAAAACTTGCTAGTGGTTTAATTTCTTGAAAATTATGAATGCAGACATTTGTACTAAATGGTTGGTCACACAATGTTTTTCTTAAGTTTATATATAAAAGCCACATTTTCATATTTTTTCGTATTAGTAAAGAAAATCACTACATTTTTTTTTCTTCCCCTATGTTCTGTATATAAATGAAATTGCTATAGTTAGTAACTTGTTTTGTGACATATTTTCTAGTTTAAACTTGCTGGTCAACGAGTTTGGTTAAGGTTAATGTACAATATGTCACTTAATTCAAATTAAGTTATTTTAAGATGAGCTTACGGGAAGTTACTTTGATTAGGGTAAGCGGAAAGCCCTCCTGATAGTTTAGCAGCATGCTGGCATACAAGGGAATGCGAACAGAGAGTTGAGAGGTGCAATCCAAACACACTCTTCCTCCTCTTTGTCTGTGTTGTCTGTACTCTCACCCAAGGGAGGTGGGACAGAGCTGTTGAGTCACTGACTGAGCTGCATGGTCGAGACACCACTTCGCACGCCAGTTTCAGAGGGGTTTCCTCTGTTAGCTCTGCTGTGGAGTGTAAACTCTAGCTCATCCTCTCTCCGTCTTTTTGGTGCCACTGTGTCGCTTTTACCAAGGTCAGTCAATATACTCAGTTCACTTTTGCGTAGATAAAGTCTTTTTTAAAAAAATCTCTTACTTTTTTAATATTAATTCCACCTCTGTCCCAGATTACCTGCATGCTTAAATTGTAAAAATCTATGTACTAAGCTTAAAACGACATTTTGAGAGGTTGCCTCTTACTGTTGTAGGTGCCTGCTGTATGGCTGTATCCAATGACATTGACAAACAGTTCAGCATTTGTATGTACCTTGAATTAATAGCATGTAAAACTTCAAGTAGAAACTGAAGGGGTGACTGATTAAGGTGCATTTTGTAGCATTGTTCAGTGTTGATCTGCAAGTGCATCCTAGTTATGCATTTGCTTAATGCTTGTGTTTGTGTGAATGCTGTGCAGATTTTTTTTTCCCACAATGGTGTGAGACACTTTGTTAGTGTATTTTTTCACATCCTGCATATCTGAGCCAGACAACTGTCAAAGACGTGGTTAGGACTTTAAAAAAAAAAAAAAAACAAGTGACCACATTTCACACCAATACAGTCTGAAAATGATATAACAAAAGATAAGCTATGTGTTAGACTCTGATACATGTTGGTTTTTATTGATGACAAATTTTTTACTGTGTTTGAGTAAGTACAAGTATAAGAATGAATGACCTGGTAACTGTGCGTGTCCCATTTCACTGACTAATTGGTTTGGTTGGTCAAAAAACCTGATTAACTATTAGTCATACTTTATATATTGCTGTTTTGCTGCTAATACACGCAGCCCTGTGAGTCGGAAATGCAACACATTGTACATGACAGTATGTTGTTAATGCCTGCTGCTGCATCCACTGCTTGCAGTTCAGTTTTACATTAAAAAATCTGAGCAACAGCGGAAAAAGCACAGAGGGCTTTTACAGAGCATCTCACCACAAAATCAAGAAAACATGTTGGTTTATGAGAAATACGCATTTCCCAGTTCACACCTATCATTCTATCATGTCATATTCTCATACTCTGCTGTAGGAAGGGTAACTCCCATCGTTTTCCTTTTTTGCCTCCGAATGAGTCATTTAGTTTGATAACCTCCCACAGGCTAAATGGCTTCAACTTATTCTCCATTAATCTTTATTTAAAATAGCGCTGATAACACTAACTTTTTTAGAGGATTATTTCCAGAATTATTCCGGGCTTATCTCACGAATTGACGTGTGTCATTTATATTACACTATTCCCACGCTGTTTGGTCCCTCATCAGTCCAGCAGATACGGAATAGTACTCAAAACTTTATCTTAAAATGTCCAGTGATTGGCTCAGCTGTGTCTTTAATTGAAAAGATATTTTCTCAGACCTGATTAAAAATAACCTGTTTTAGAGGCGGAACATGAGAATCAGAGGTTAAAGGCTCCTCTGACAACCAACATGTTTCCTTTCAGCAAAGAGGAAAATCCTAAACTACTGTCTATCAGGCTTAATATGTATTAACTTGAAAACGTCAGTTGCAGTTATTTGTTTGCAAACTGTGAGCTATACGCTGGAAGATGAACGCAGGAGCTGTTTTGACTTTGCATGCGGGCATATGGGTGGGCCAGTCATCTGAACAAGTCGCTGCAAGATGTTTTACATGTTGTATTGAGAAAATACATTGAGGATCTGGGTTTCAATTCTCCATCATCATTTGGGATCACATCCTCTTCCCCTTCAAGAAACATACTTTTTGCTTTGCTTAGCACTCTAGGAACATGAGAAAATGACACATGCAGGCCTGTTTCCCAAATGAAACTGAGAGTCACAATTATCTTTTAGGTCGGATAGCATCTTTTTTTTTTTTACCGAAGAGCAAATGAAGGAAAGAGGGTGCTCTGTATGGTACTTTGGGGAGAACAGCCCAATTTTGTAAACTTGAAAATAGTTCCGATCCAAACATAGTTTAGTTCAAGATCAAATTTAACGTCGGACCAAGCAGTGAACGTTAAAATCATTTTTACACATTTATATTTCTTAGAAGTATATTTTAAGGATGAACAGAGAGTGTGTGTAGTTCAGATACGAGTGATCAATTAGTTGATTGCAAGAAAATTCCCAGTCAATAATCATGCTCGTCAGTAATTAAACAACCCAAATAGTTTTTTCATTCACTTGTTACGGGTTCTTCTGTTTGAGAATTTGCTGCTATTCTCTATTATATAGCATTTAAAGCTGAAACAATAGTTGAAAAATAATTCGGTAGTTTTGGTATAAATGCCAAACATTCACTGATTTCATATGTATTTGCACGTATATTTTCCTTTTTTTTTGACATATTCATACAGCTGTGGACCAGATGAAGTCTAGTCTGTAAAGGAGTGCTTATCGTCAGGTTTTTACGGGCGGTAGTTTACAGTTGTTCCAGTCTTGCACATACTGTTAGTTGCACAGTGTGAACTGTTTACAAGAATAGCAGGTCAAAGTGCACTTTGCTGCTGCCTCACGTTTGTCTTGTTGGTGAATCATGACTGCAACTGCATGTTTATGACTCATATCGGGACAGCAGCTCAAAGGGGTTCATTTAACTGCTGTTCAGATCAAATCACTGCCACCACTACTTCCCACTTCGTTTTTTAAAATAATAATATCAAGTTTACTGATACAGCGATATATTGTAAACAAACAAGGCATTTCAAAAAAGATAAAAGAACAATAACAAGATGGGTAAATAAGCAACAAACATTGAAGGCAGACAGTCAGCTAAAGGTGTTCAAAACAAATAAGCAAAAAAATTATCAAAAATAAGTCAAAACAAATGGGTACTGAGCTGCAATTTGGGGTCAGTATTGTCGAGATCAAAGTTCAGTGTGAGAAAGGTCAGCACAGTTTGCTTTTGCCTTGGGTTTGCAGCCAGAAAACACACTTGGATCTTGAACTGGATTCTGAATTTGATGGAAAATCAGTGTAAAAAGAATGAGACCAGTTGTCAGACTTGGCTGAAGTTTGAAGTCAAGAATGTTGAAGCATTATTCAGCTTTACATTTGCACTGTTTTCAGACACAATTTAGGTAAATAGTCAATCAAAACAACTCTCACAGTAAAATATTTAGTTTTGTTTATTTCTTTGCCACCGTATCATTATTAAGTGACTACCTGTACTGCTGATGCTCATGTTTTTATGACTTTGGACCTGTGTTCACTCTTCAGTCCATGTTGTAACTGCTTCACCACAAACAGATGGACAAAGTTCGCAAGACTGAACAGATTTGAAGGCCAACATGTCCAGCTTCCACTTAACTGAAAGCAAACAAAATCAGAGGGCTGCTGGTTCCTCTCTGTCAGTTGGTTGTAGCGAAATCAAACATTGCTAAATGAGTTCAGTTGGTGAGGTTCGTTTCCCAACAGTTTCTGTCATGCAAGCACTTTCTACAACACTGCCTCAGATGTCACTTTACAACACATCACTTCGTCGGATGAATCTGAAGTACATATCCTACAAGAAATTGTGTAGCCCAGTTTTTTTGTATGTACGCCTTTTCCCCTCCTGTCCACGCTCCCCTTAAGCACGTGGGTAATGATATTTACATCAGCCTTTCACCTCTTCCACCATCTGCTGCCATGACACACCAGAGGCTTCTGTCCAGGATCCTTTTCTTGTTTTATGCTTCAAAAGAAATTTCATTTAAATTTGACACAGAGACCCAAATACAACTGAAACATGCTCAAAATACCCATGAGCCCCAGCTGTGTAACCTTTTACTAACCCACTTTACATCCTCTTCTGTATGACAAAAGCCTTGACAGGTGCAATCCCACAAAGTGCAACAACATAGCAAAATGAGGCACTGAATTTGATCAGTTTACTTTTTTTTTCCTAGACCACAAAAGAGACAAGAATTAAGGCGCTATTTCTTCCATTCCTGTGAGGTACAAAACTTTATCTGCCAGGTCCTTCAGAGGATGCAGCCCTTGAACTTGGGAGACCGTAAATATTTCAAACTGACAGGGCCAGCAATCCTTGACGTGAAGGCCTCGTTTTCTTAAAATAATAAAACTAAGACCTCAAAAAATGTGATAACTAAACTGTTCTGCATACACAGCTGTGGTATGAATAGTCAGGTTCAAACAGCGTGGTCATTGTGGTATAGAGTCAAAGCTAATAAAGCAGACATGGACATAAAAAGTCATTATATCAACACTATGGTCTTAGCAGTTTCCTGCTGAGAAACCATGTTTCCATCAGCTGCTGTTTGCAGTTAGTTGCCAGTAATATGTGTGGGTTAAGAAAACTTGCTGTAAAGTAATACAATTCAGCAACTGTTTGCAGTGGTATACAATCATTATACAAAGTGAGGAACTGTGGAATTAAATGTAAAGTAAAATCTAGAGGTGTTTTCAATCATCTAACCATGACAAACAAAAGGAAAAAAAAACAACAATACAGTTTGAATAACAGCTTAACCAATTACGCAGCCAAATACCAACACCTACAGGCCTCCGGTCGCGAGAGAGAGCACTTGCCAGATGTTTCGCTCCTGTATGTGAGTCAGTCTGTTCCGTTCAGCTCAGCCTCCCCCATGTCTCTCCCACATCTCTGTTCATAGCACGGCCTGTTGAACCGGCTGAGCTCTCCCACGCTCCCCTCTGCCTGGGCTTGTCCCAGAATTAAAATATGCTGCTAAAGCGCTCCATATGAATCCTTTAACAACGTCCAGAGGCAGGGTTGGAAACTGTGCCTACAAGGGAGATTGTTGTTCTTTATTAAATCTTAAAAATACATTTTAATCAAAAGAGCTTTTTTTCTCTCAGCTTTTAAAGATGCAATATGCAATTTTTTTATACACATTTTAATAAATTGATATTCACTTGAATGAAGGGTAATTTGAAATGGATTAGCTCTTTTTGTATTTCTAGGCACTTTAGTTAGAATAAAGGCATTTCTCAACTTTTTCAGATGTTTTCTTTTTGCTTTTCTCTTGTTATTTTCCATCGGTGCTGAAATGACTGGTTATTACCCCATGGGTCATTTAACAGAATAACAAGCGGCAACGATTTGGATTGAAAAGAATAGGGGCAAACTTTTGCAGTTGGTTCAGGTTATTGTAATGTTTGTTGCTTTTCCTTGTTTTACGTCATTATGACTTGGTAATTTTTGGATGTGTTGTCGATTGATACAAACATTTTGAAAACATCCTATTCGCCTCTAGGAAATTATGAAGGTAAAGCAGCTTTATTGTCATTAAACAAGGAAATGTACAACGTCATTTTGAGGTTAGAGGGGAGGGTTAGTCCTGAGCCGCTGTGACTCAGTGCATCGTCACATGTGCCTAACATGCATGTTTTTGATGGTTGGTTTGAAACAGCAGCAAACCGACGCAGACACGGGGAGAACATGCAACTCCACACAGAGAGGTCCTACCCCAGCCGGGTATCTAACCCAGAACCCTCTTGGTGTTAGATGAGCAGACCTGGATTCAAACCCAGGCCCTTCTTGCTGTGAGGCAACAGTGCTAACCACGAAGCCACCGTGCTGCCCCAGTCATGACATTTTACAGTATATGCTAATGAATGAATGGATGGACAGACGGACGGAAGGACGAACGAATGAACTGACGCACGAGCGAACTGATGCACGAACGATAACCTACTGATAATTCAAAATAAAAAACTGACGAATGAGGAATAGTGACCATGGTCTGTTTTGATAGTAGACAGGTGATCGCAGCATGATTTCAAAAACCAAATCACTAAAACCTGTTTGACACCATAGTTAAATTAAATCATTTTTCCCTTATTCCACATCACGTGACCCAAATGTGAAGATGCCCTGAAATGACCAGTTTTTTAAGGTACAGTCAGTCAGTCTTTTTGTTTTGAGGAGGCTGATCTGAAAGTTGTGAGCAAAAGCTGGTGGTGAGAGTCAAACCAAAGCACTGGCAGCATTATGCATTCACACCAGCCTGCTAAACCACCAGTGAACCTCCATCCACATATCTTCGTTTCCATCTGTGTCTCTTCAGCAGTGGTTCTTCCTGTAGTGAGATGAGAAGGTGCAGAAACTGTGGTTTAGGGTTTTTTCCTTCTCATATATTCATCTCTCGGCGGCAGCTTCCCACATTTTAATGTGTCTTTTTTCTTACATTTTCCAGTTTGTCTTAACACACAGCTAAAGATCCAACAAGAGCTAGACTGATATGGGCCAGTATTGTTATATCCTCAACAGAAAGTTGCAATTTTTTTGTT
>JAPQLA010000005.1:3555235-3565849 GCA_029822935.1 Naso vlamingii | reverse complement strand
TTGATTGTAATGAAAGCTGTATGACCTTTGAAACATTTAGGTAAGCCTTAATGTGAAGCATTAGTACTCTTGTGTCAGCAGTATTGTCATTTGTCTTTTCTTCATTCTTATTGTATGTGTACAAACCATAGCCTGTTGTAGCTCTAAGCTAGCTGTTAGCACTTTCCCTGGCATGCAGTCGGAGGGCAAGACACCTTCCTCACAGTAAGCGACCCCAAAGTGCAAGGTACAGAAGTGCTTGTTCTATTGCTTTTAAATATGTTTTTCTTGGGTTTGTGTCCCCTTAAATGTCATATCTTGACTTTACTGACTTGTATCTAGGCAGGAGTGTCACTAGCAGCAGCTGAAATCATGGCTATTGTTGCCCCTTTTAAAAATTCAATGCCCAATCTACCTGTATATGTTTTTTAATTCTTTTCTTACCTGCTCCTATCTCCTTCTCCCGCCAAGTCCAGCATCTGAATGTTAGTATGTGTACTTGATTGGTAAACGAGACCAAGCGAGTCAGGGAAATGGCAACCACGAAGATGTAACAAGCAGCTTTTTTCTAAATCTCAAAAGAAAAGTAACGATTTGCCTGCTCTCCTCTAGTCCCCAGGCCTGGCCAAAGTTATGGCTTTAACTTGGACAGTGATGAGCGGGAGGGAGAGGAATCTACAGCAAAGCAAAGGCATGGAGAGGAACCCCGGGAGCGTAGGGAGAGGTCAGAAGAGACGCAGAGACCCAGCTGGGAGAGGAAAGCTCCAACAGATGACAGGAGGAAAAAGAGAGAGGACAGTGAGCCCAGACTCTTCATGGCTTGTGATGACAATCAGGACCCTCAGGACCTTCCAGAGGGCGCTGACAAATCTGGTATGTTTCTGAATGTTCACTGACCACTTACTGATCTTTGCTGCTTTCAAGTAGCAGATTTTTGTTTGTTTAATTTTATGCACATACATACATTTCCGTCTGAACAGTTGAAATACCAGTTTTCTTTATTTCTGATCGATGTAACTGCAATTAACACTGAAAACTTTGTTTACATTTTTGTTTAAAATTTCAGAGAAAATTAAAGCTAATTGGAGTAGCAGTATGCAAGGTTTCTGCCTGCCAACTAGAACAGCAACTATTAGTCAATTTCTAAATTAGTCAATCAAGAGAAGATGTAATTAATAATCGAGTTCAGGCTGTTAGTTGGACAAAAGGAGTAGTTAGAAGTCGTCATTTAGGGCTCTAGGAAATTGTAATAAGCATTTTTTGCAATTTTTTGGCATCTCAAAGATAAAATTAGAAATCCTGGGAAAAAAAATTGTCAGATTAAACAATAATGAAAAAAGTTTAATTTGCAGCCCTTCTTTCAACTAATGAAGTATCTCACTGTAATGTGTGTTGCACAGACAAGGGCCAAGCCACTCTGAGTCTAGGAATGGACCTCAACCTAGACTGGATGACTCTGGATGACTTCCAGAAACATCTAAATGGGGAGGATGAGATCCTGTCAGGTCCACCATTATCACCCAGTAAGTATCTACTTTAAAGACAACTGACTGACCAGAAGCTCCCTAGAGGCTTTGAAGGAGGTGATAGGTGATTTTAGTTAAACAAATGTACTTACAAAGGCTAGAGGTTGTTAATAAACGCATATTTTGAATGAACTACTTATCAGTCAATTCAAACGCTGACCTTACAGCAACAACATTTTATCCAAATGTTTCCTCAGCTTTATCTCCTTAAAGCCACCATGAGAACAAGCATCTTTCAGCGTCCTTAATGTGGTATATCTGGAGTATAAATGGAATTTGTGTGCAGAGTATAGTTACGAGACAGATTTAAATTCAATCTTGTGCTTGACTTAGCTATTGAACAATACAGACCTGTAGAGGGCATAATATTTTAAGGGATGTGTGATTTTGAGTTCTCTAATATATGCTTTCTGTAAGCTTCATTTGGCTTTACTTTGCTTCTGTCAGGTGAGTTGCGGGATGCTGTGAAAAGTGGAGATTACATGGCTGTAAAATTGGCACTTAATTCCAAAGAGGACTACAATCTTGACCAAGAGGTATGCTCTATTTCCATCTAAATGTTTCTTTTTTGGAAAGTTTTATAAAAATATTTTCCCAAACCTTCTTGGTTTACATATACATATATGTCAGTTTGCATATCTTGAGCCCTCCAATTTCAAGTCAAAATCACATATTACAGATTTTTATGGTTTGCACCTTGGTTGTCCCCAGTGCGTGTGTGTGGGAGTGTTTGTGCAGTCTGTTATGAAAAAAACAAAAAAAGCTAATTTTGTGGATGACCAGTGTAACACAGTACTGTTTCTGTCACAAATGGCACTAAAATGATTAAACTTGAGTCCAGCCAGGTCCTCTCAGGAACAAAAACATGAACTGACTTTGCATTAAAATTACACTTGCAGAAATGGTTGTAAATATTTGAAAAGCAATTCACATAAACAGTTCCATATCAGGAATTGTTTTGGAATGTCTCCACATGGTTGTTTTTTCCATGACACGTGCTTAACAACAAAGTTCTGTTTTAAATACAATTATCTGTTGGTGATCACATTTGATCAAATTTGGAACATCTTTGAAATATCTCTGGAAATCTTCCAAAAAAAAAAAGAAAGAAAGAAATTTCACAATAAAATCAGTCAAAATAGAAATTAACCGTGCAGTTAACATTATGGAAATGACTCACTATGGCTACATGATGTAGCAGAAAGGACTTTCTTCCATCATATTGGAGAGATTCTAATAATTAACCCATGCACATTATACATTAAAAAAAAGTTGTGACCTATGCACCAAGGAATCTTTCTTCAAGATCTACATCTTCAGAATTCAGTGTTTCGTTCCTACAAATTATTCAGCGCCTCAAGATGTTTTTTTACGACTCCCAAGCACCTTTGTTTCGCTTCTGCAACAAGGTAAGCATACGACGTTAAATTTACCTTTTTTATGGAAACAAAAACATGATATTTGCAAGTGATGATTTATTGCTGTAAATATTTTCCAGTGTAGCCATTTAGTTTAATTACAACTATTGCTTGCTTGTTTGTTTGTTTGTTTTGTATTTTATAAAGCAGAAATAACTGTGTGGCAATTGTTAGGTTTCTTGTTAAATTATATTTACAATGTATTGAGACTTTAAGGGCCATGCCACTTACTTTTAGCCCAAACTATGTTGCTTTTGTGAGCAAATTATATAAAAAGCTAACAAAAATATCTACTGAGCTCGGTGTTATGAGATCTTACTGTCTCCCTATGTTGTTGAATGATATAAAATGCTCTTTGTTGTAATTAGTTACAGCTCTTAGCAACTTAAGTTCAGCTAGTTTATTTTATCAGCCGTACCAACCATGCATGGTTTAAAATGGCATTTATTTGTAATTGTATATTGGTAACTTGAACCTTGTGTTATTCATTATTACTATATTCAACCTAATGCAGACATGTTAGAGACTTTGGTGTCATCTTTTCTTGCAGTGAGCAGGCCAATGGAAGAAGACACTGAACACATGAACTAACAGGACAAGATGAACCCTTTGAAGCAGGTACATACCGTATATGCTGTCAGAAAATGTATCATCTTCTTGATCATAGCACAACATAGGCTGCCACCTGACTTCAGTAACTTTAGGCTATTCAGCTTCATTAGAAGCATAGGTGACATCTAAATGAAGATCTAATGTTGATAGTGAATGGCTGAATACTAGTCTTCCCATGTTTTGCCATTTGTACCTGCCGCGGTCCTGGACTCTGTTTTTGGGTTTGTGTGTTTGTTTTGTTTATTTGTTGTTGTTGTTTTTTGGGCCACATTGAAGACATGTTGTGTTAAGTCACCACTTTCTTAGATTTTGCTGTACAAACTTAGCTATGCTTAGTCAAAATACATTGTGTATAACATCAAAAGTATAAACACAGGTAATTATTGTTTCAATTTCAAGCCATGAATGTAGGTCTAAAGTCAGTGCATATTCTGTTCTCTCCATGTAGCATTTCATCTAACACCCCATGACTACATATACATGGTTAGACAAATTCAATGTCAGAACGCTGCTTGATCCAATAAAGCGATTAAATATTCTCGAATGGGTCACATGTGTTTTTGTACTGGCAATTTGAAAGGTGTCAGGGGATTTTAAGCCTGGATCTTGGTGGGACATTGCCAAGGTGCTGATGTGTTTGAACAGCAATTTAAACGATGTGCAAAGGCCAATACCAAGGCAATACAAAAAGGAAAAGTTACTTATCACCACCACTTAACCAAAATTCAAAACAAATTTTATCCCTTCCTTCACCTATTTTTAGTTTCTAATGGGTCTGTGTGTAAAGTTCACTCAGTCAAATTATTCATGAGGTCTGAATTGGCAATAAATCTTACATATACTTGTTCTTTTGCAGGCTTGCACTATTGGTGAGCTGAAGTCATTTGAAGGAGAGAGGAGCTTGATTGAAGAGAGAAGGTCAAGTGATGCTCTTAGGTTGACTTCTAACCTTGACATTGTACGAAATGAAGAAGGTACTCCAGGAATAAAAGAGGATACCTCACAAGATTTGGATGGTCCAAAAGATGACAAAAAAGTGCCCAGCTTGCCTGCCATTACAAACACTGAGCAAGTTACAGTGAGTGAACACGAAAAGATCCAAAATTGTGGGAGGGATGTAACTGAACCTGAAAACACTGCCTGTGATTCTGCCACCATGCAGGAAAGTCAAGGAAAGGAAGACAAGGAGATAACACATGAAGATGGGATGTCAGACCACACAAAAGATGGTTTATCAAGTAAAATAAGTTTGAGCATTTCTTATTCAAGTCCAGCCAGAAATGCAGAAGAGATGATAACAAGGGATGATGATAAAACAGAACAAAATAACATAGCCAACAAAGAAAGTTCCCCCAAGGAAGTGAATGGCTCAAGTGGTGAGACAGATGTTGTGCCAACTCAGTCAGATGGTACAGATCAAGTTCTCTTTGAGTCTGGCTCAAAGGAGATTGTTAAAACACGATTCCGGCGCCGCAGGAAAACTATGGAGAGAAAACAACCAACACGATCCAGTTTGAGGACATGCAAGAAAGTGCTTGAAACAAAACCTAGCACAATGGATGATGAGAAAAAAGTATCACGCAAAAAGCACTTCTGTTTATACTGCAAAGTGGCTTTTACCCAACTTGCAAAGCATTTGGAGAAGAAACATGCAGAGGAAACAGATGTTGCACATGCAATACACTTTCCCAAAGGTTCAAAAGTCAGACAGACTTTGATTGACCAAATATGCAGTAAAGGAGATTACGAACATAATAGCCAAGTTCTCAAAAGTGGGGATGGTGAAATTTTCACTAAGAAGCAAGTGAAAAATCCCAGCATATCTGTTCGTGACTTCCTGCCTTGTCAGCACTGCTTTGCTTTTTATCGCAAAACTGATTTGTGGAGACATGAGCGATCATGTAAGGCCAGAAAGGGAGATCAAAAATCCTCTGAAAGCACAAAAAGTAGCAGAATCAACAGTGCTGCCCCCCAGCTGCTTCCAATGTCAGAGTTCTTAAGTGGAGGCTGCGAGGAAATCATCCACATCATGCATCAAGATGACATCTCAAGGCATATCAGAAATGACCCACTAATTTGTAAATATGGAAATGCGTTGTCTGTTAAGTATGACCATGACAAGTCTCAATTTGCTTATATTGCACAAAAGATGAGGGAACTGGGTAGATTTGTCCTCGCTGTAAATGAGCTTGATAAGAAGGTGAGGTACTTGCATGAAGTATGCCTACCATCCAGGTTTAATTTAGCTGTTGAAGGGGCCAAAAAAGTTAGTGGTTTTGATCCCAGTTCGAGTAAGTTTAAAACTTTTTCCCTTGTCTCAAAGATTGGCTACTCTTTGAAAAGAGCTGCGGAAATAGCTTTCGGAGAAAGTCGCATGACAGAGGACAGTGAAACTGAAAGTGAAGTAAAAAAATTCATACAGCTTCTGGACACCAAATGGAGTGAGTGTTTTTCTCGCAAAGCTCTTGCATTATCTCTAAAGCAAGAAGTCAAGAAAGTGGAAATAGACAGATCAACTTTGACAGAAGATTTGATGAAACTCCACAGTTTTATTACAAGGGAAGAGGATGAAGCCAGGATGGAGCTCAAAGAAAGTCCTAGTTTGTCTACATGGAAAAAGCTCAGTGAGGCCACTCTAGCAGATGTATGTCTGTTTAATAGAGGAAGGGTGGGAAATATTGGTAGAATGCTCTTGCAAACCTATACTTGCAAAAAGAGTAGGGGAGTGTTTGTGCCCTCTGCAGATCAAATAAGGAAATGCACAAAATTGGAGCTTGACCTAGGTGCCAGTTTCACCAGGTTGGAACTCGAAGGTCAGTATGGAAGGAACATGCTGGTTCTTCTAACAGACAGGATGGTCTTGTCAGTGGACTTACTCATTGAAAATCGAGAACAAGCAGGTGTGTCAAAAACTAACCCATACCTGTTTGCAAGAACTGAGGGTCCATCCTTCATCCGAGGATTAGACTGCTTCCGGAGGGCTGCAATGGAATGTGGAGTTAAAAACCCAGAAGCACTTCTGTCCTCATCACTAAGGGAGCAAATTGCCAGTTGCTGGCAGCTCATGAGCCTCAATGAACACGAATTGGATCAAGTAGCAAAACTGGTGGGAAGGAACAGCCAGGAGTGTTACAGGCTCTCAAAAAATGCATCACATTTGGAGGAATTGAGCAAACAACTTCTTAAAATAGAACGAACACTGCCATCAAGTCCACCCAGCACTGTTAGAGAGGGTAGGTACCATTTGCTTCTTTGGAACCTTTTGAATTAATATCTGTATTGATCACACAGATTTGATGGCAAATAGCAAATGCTTCTAACGCAACAGTGCTTCTAACAACAACTCTAAGTTCATGCTTTTGTTCTGGAATTTTCAACTGTATTGCAGTAGATGATATTTTTGTTTAATGAAGCAGTAGATATTTAAACTTCTCATTTTCCTGATCCCATTTAACCCTTTTCATTGGCATTAGAAAGCAAGAGGCTCTCAAACTTAAAATGATAAAAACAATGTAACTCCAGGGGTAAGGTGCTTGAACTTTAAAACAGTAGATTACTAAAGACTCTTCACTTAAAGTGACTACGAGGAACTTTCAGTTTTTGTCAATTTCTAGCGGCCCCTTTGTACAAAAGCAGAAGTGAGACAAGTGCCTACTGTCGTAATTATCTTTGCTAGCACATGCCAGGCAGGCAGAAGTTGGCATAACATCGGCAATACATGCATTTGTTTTGGAAATGAGTGAAAGAGAGACTGCATGATGGATCGTGAGGAGGTAATGTATTTATAAGTGACTGAGAAATAAGTTAAAAGTCAGTTGTATGGCAGTAATGTCCCCTGAGACCTAGTACCTCTATAATCTGCAGGCTAACATTACACAGCCATTTGCATTAATGTTACATGCGCAGGTGCAAGCTAACAGCCATAGGCGTAAAATATATTACGTTATTGTCATTGCACGGAGCAACAAAATTTTTTAAAAGAAGAAGAAGAAGAAGAAGAAAATCGTTTCCTCAAAGTTCGGGGATTCAGACACAATCATGAGCGTTTATCGTAACTACATAAGAATAGTAGTCTTTTCACTTAGGGTCTCGTTTGCTGTTACAGGAAATTTATAATCATCAGAGGAATCATGAGATTGTTTCATAAATATTTAAAAGCTCCTTTACGGTATTCACTTTAAGGTCCACTTACTTGTTGATTCTGGTGCTTTTGACAACATCAAACAGCCTTGAAGACAGCAGTTGATTAAACCAAAACTTGCTTTCTCCAGAGTCAAAAATTAACTGCCACGCCCTACAGTTACATTGTTGTTAAAATTAAAATTAAAAGACTCTTGTATTCTAAATTCAATGAAGATTGTATTTCTCTATATATAACCATGATTCTTCACACTTTCTATCTTAGGAACTGTACAGAAGCCGGCTTTAAAGAGAAGACCTTGGAGTGAGAAGGAGCAGGCTGCAGTAAAACGTTACTTGTGTGAATTTATCACAAGGATGAAGGTCCCAGGCAAAAAGGAGTGTAATGCTTGCATTGCTGCTGAACCAGATCTTGGTGGAAGATCTTGGACAGATGTCAAAAACTATGTACACAACACACTACAGACAATACGGAGGAGAAATACCCAGCAACACTCTGAAGGGAATGTTAATGACAGACCAAAAGCTGAAGTGCAGACCACAAAAAAAGATTTGGGAGACGCAAACATTGTCTGTAGTATGACAACAGTGAATCCAGATCACTTAAGAGAAAGTTCAAATTGTTGTATGACAATGGCACCACCAACCACCTTGAGAGAATCATCAACACCATTCCCCCAAGAGATGACTCCAAGTTATGCATCCTTGTGTTCTGCCAGTACAAATATGGTCCATACAAGTCAACCACTGATTTCTACTTTCACACCATTGAATGCCACTGACACACAAGTGGTTCCTACATTTACCCCACACAACACTACAAATGCACTGATGTCTCCTTCATATTCATCAGAGAATAACATAATTATGCCAATGTCTCCTCCCTATACACAGAATTCCACAAGTATGCCACCCCCTTCTGTGTACGCACAACAGGATACTACAACTTCAATGATTACTAATTTTAGTACTCTTAATGCTCCAAGTACCTCAATGGTGCCTACATTCACACCACTGAATACCCCAAGTTCTCCAATGGTTCCTGCATTCTCAGCATTAAATGACAGAAGCAGGCCTATCATTTCTTCATTCACACCTCTGAACCATCCAAGTACACCAGCTTACCCTACAAACCCTCCCAGGGCCACTACAACCGCACAGGTTGTCCCAACAATCCATAGACCCAGTGTTCCTGACAGAACACATGTGTTACCAGAAAGTACACCCATGTCTCCTGCAGTCACTCCAGCTGTCAAGCCTCAAAAGAGAAACAAGAGGTTGTGGAGTGAGGAGGAACAGGCGGCAGTGAGGCGGCAGTTTGGAGACTTCTGTAAACTGGTAAAAGTACCAGGCAAAAAGGATTGTGATGCATGTTTAGCTGCTGAACCTGCCTTGAACAGCAGAACATGGAGGGAAGTCAAATATTTTGTACATAACTCAATTCAGTCAATGAAAAGAAGAGGGCATCTGGTCGCCTCCAAACCAAGTGCTGCACAAGAACCAGAGACTCAAAATCAAAACACAGAGTGGGATGGGCCAGTTTATCTGTCTTTGTAAATATTTGTCTTCGACTTGCAAGAAAACAACAGGAAATCAGTGAAACTTTAAAAGTGTGTGAGAGCTGTGGCCTAAACCTCAAATTAAGTGGGACCTCAGAATTCTGCTGATGTGAACTGTACTGTCCATGAACCTTGGTCTCACTAGCCATACATATCCTCAACAATTACTGATGCCCTGCCTTTCTTTCTTCTTAAAATATTCAGAAGTCCTTAAAATATTCAGAATTGGGTCCATCGGACCAAGCTATGGTGTACTGTTGCATGAATATACATGATATAGGTGAAACTAAGGATGTTTCAACTTTAGCTTTGGCTCAGAAAAGGCAAATATTAATGTGAAAAATGGGTAGATTGCATATACATTTGTAACAGTCAAATTTGTAACACTGTCGATTTGTTAGATCATCGCAAGTTACCTGTAGAAATGTTCAATTTGTAGATGTAATCATTTAGTCAATGTGAACCTAATTTTTCCAAGATTTGCAACTTACCACAAGTCTGTGGCTGTGGCAGCTTGCCACTGTGGCTCCCAAACATGCTTTCACAATTTCAGTCACAATATTTGTGAAAATGATGAAAGCATTCATATATGTTTGGGACACCCCAGCCCCTGTGACTTGGGGACCCCCCCACCCCCCCACTGGGCAAATGTGGCCTCAGTGACTGTACATTTCTATAGGGATTTTTACTCATAGTTACTTCAAAACTACGTAGACATCTATGTTTCTGCCTCTACTGTTTTCAGTAACATTTTTATGAAAAATTTGAATGTCGAAAAAGACATTGACAACCTACCAGCAATCCCCTGCAACCAGTCCCTCCGATATGATAGATGTGCATTGACTTGCTTTACATAATTCCTAAATGCCTGGCCCAAATGTATTATATTCTTGCTATAGCCAGTAGCCTATATTGTAGATGCCCCTGCCTGCAACAGTAATGGCACTCTTTCCTTGCTGAATTAGGAGCTCCATTTGCATACCTCACTTAAATATTACAAACCTATTTTTTCCACTTGGAGAATCCGGTTGATAAATTGTTGGTTTCTTCATTTATGTGTTTGTTAGTTTTTCCTTGTGTATGAATAAGCTGCCAAAAGGTTTGGTTGTATTTTTGTATCACTATACAGCAACTGTGTAGAACATTTTTGTACTTAATTACTCTAACTGCATTGGTTCATTCATTTGCATTACTTTATTTCAAGCATCTATTATCTGGATGTATGTGATTGCCTTACAGTGTTGATTATTTTCTTTATAATATTTCTTTCCCTATCACTTAAATTACTTCTCACACATAACAAAGTATAATTTTGATTAATTTTGTGAAAAGTTAGTCACAGTTTACCGCCAAGGCCAGTAAATCTACAGTTTAGAAGTT
>JAPQLA010000005.1:3277760-3291254 GCA_029822935.1 Naso vlamingii | reverse complement strand
GAGCAGTTGAAATGGTTTTGTCCTTGAAAATCTGTCCGATGGTCTCAGTGCCATGACTCGTCCTTTAGCTGATAAGACTATTAATCATTAATCACAGTTTTGATTAATGACTCTTGATGTGCACATAAAATTAATTAATTAGGCCCACTGCTGTGATTAATTTCATTTTCAAGTGTTATTCTGCATTATATTGTTCCCTGTTATATCAGTAAATTCCCTCGTCAGTATGTAACTTTTGAGCAGAGCTGGCCTGTAGTTTTCTTCTGCAAAACAATCAGAAAGAAAAATGTATTGTTAATTTATCTGTTAATGTTTCTTGAGTATCTCAGTGTAGAAAAGTTTTATGTTGAACTGTTACTGATGTAAACAAACCTTGTATACAGAGGTGGGAAGTGACAAAGTACAAATACTTTGTGACCGTACTGAAGGAGACTTTCAGGTATCTGTACTTTTCTTGAGTATGTATTTTTCTGACAACTTTTGCCTTTACTCTCTACATTGATATAAAAATATCGGAACTTTCTCCTTGTTACAAACAGGCTCGTTACTTTAGTTTGAATGCTTTTGTCTTTTTGGCTGCGCTTAGGATGCTTTACCAACCCAAAATGAGACTCAACAATCAGCTCATTTTCTGGTGCATTTAGGAACAGCTCGGACAAATCCTACTGATTCTACCTTTAAGTTCAATAGTCTTTATTGCATTATGTTAATATGACGTGAACTTCAGTTAGCTTTGCACAGTAGATATAACATAACCAGGGTTGCAATGTGTCGAGTGGGCACAGGTTGGATGGGAATCTACCTGAGTGGAAGGGACAACTGGTGCATCTGTCAGAGCAAATACAAACATGAACACACTGAATTTCTGGATTTAAGGTTTATGTGCATTAATAAAGTTTGATGGACTACACATTGAGCAGGTTGCAAATGTTTATTTTCGATGTGAGCAGATGTAATTATATCCATCAGTGGTCATGATGAGTGCACCCCACAGTGACAGAACCGAACTGCTCTCAGATCTGTCCCATGCGAGTCTAAGCTGGTTGATTTAAATAATACATGATGTTACTCTGTTTTGCCAGAAGGGGGAGCCAAATCTTAAGGTATTTTCCTCTGTTTCCAACTGAAAATCATCTTAAGGTTGAACCAGGTAGGTCAGTGCAAATAATTGATTTTCATTAATATTTTTCATGTAAATGCTGATCAGTCTGAGAAAATGTCTAGAAAATGTCAGGACAGAAGATTAGTTAGTTGATTCCCTCCAAATATTATTTTTTATTTCAGTGCAAAACTCAGACATATTCAATTTTCACTGCTAGGGGAAAGCAGAGCAGCAGCATATGTTTGGTATTTGTACTTAAAAAATGATTACTAATTTATTGATTTACAAAATTGTAGTTGACTAATTTTCTGTCAGTTAGCTAATCCATTAATCAACCAACCATTTTAACTCCTGTTTATATGTTTGCTTGTGAGCTGCAGTGTTTCACGGTGTATTTTATAGATTCTTTCAACTTCTTCCAGAATTTCCATCCTAATTATGGATGTAAAAAACTCACTGGAGTTTTCTGTTTTTCTGCCTGTAGATGGAGATGTTTCATGTAAAATGTTTTGTAATTTATGTGCGCACTGATCCAGCACTTTCCTTATCATCATGTAAGAACTAACACATGTTGTTGTTGTGATGTGTTGTATTTTATCTGGGTTGAAGGGCAGTAAAGTCACAAAGTCCCCCCCTCCTCCCTCAGGAGGTGTTGGGCAGCAGATGGGAGGTGATGGAACTGTGTGGTAGTGGAGGCGGTGACATGACATGCTGTCAGGCCCTAATGCAGGCTAACATCTGGAGGTTGTTGGCCACGTCACTTCTTGCCTGCTGGCAGGGCCCTCTAGCCTGGAGCCAGAAGTCACCCTGAGGGACATGTACCCAGGGCCAAACCTGGGCCTCTGAGACAGGAAGCAGCAGCAGTAATGGTGCACACACAGAAGGAGTCTCTTCGCCCTCTACTGTGAAAAATCAAGCTTGTGTTGAGGGTAATAGCACATAGTGTCAGAGCAGAAACTATAAGTGTGTCATTACCGTGCATGGACTGAAAAGGCTCAAAAGTTTACAAGAAAATATGTTTAGTTTGAAAATAACTTTATGGCTCTGCGTATTTCGAGTACATCTTTAAATGTCTCTCTCAACGTATTTATCACAGTAAAGAGCTGCGACAAACTACAAATAATCATGAGACGTCTTCTGTGAGTGGGTGGTGTAGACGGGACGACATGCACAGCAGGATAATACAGGGCCTGTTAAAAGTGCTAGCGGCACTGAGGCACTGTGCTATTAGTGCGAGCTTCATGCTCGCCTTGAGCATCCAAGAAGCAAGTGCCTCTTCTATTTTAATGACAGCCCTCACCCAGAGGTAATTTCACCGTGATTAAGGCAGGAGGGAAAAAAATCATGTCTTAAAAGTCTCTAAATTGCATCTTATTTACCCACCTTTTAACTAACTACAAAAGGCAGGCAGACAATAGCACTGCATGTTTCTACCTCTCCCGGTGAACAATTATACTTCAGACATTATCTGGTCCGTCGTTATATGTGTATTAAAAATAGCACGGGGGAGATGACACAGAGTGAGCGTTGATGGAAAAGTTTAGAAAAACGAATTTAAATTTTTTTTTTCTTCCTTTTTGTTGCAGACCACCTTCAACCTGGCTGATGGAAATAGGTTGGTTTGGTTTAAAAAATTAAAATGAAATAAAGTCAGGTAAGCCTTTCTTGATGCAATGTGATGCAGACATTCATAGAAATATGGTCAGATCAGACTGAGACTGGTCTGTTTGCCTAATGCTTGCAGAATAAAATTCACGTAGACTTTCACTTGAAGATGGAGGGCTTCGGCTTGCATGCAAGCCATGCAGAGCTTTCCACATCTATGCTATTCTGTTGAGGCCTTTTGGTAAAGTCTGAATACCTTAGCTCTAATTTGAGCATTTCCTGAGTTTAACATTTCAGGTATACTTTGTACCTTTCTCCAGTGTCACAGATGGATTTATAAATTGCACTGTCTGTACTATTATACCATAACTACTAGTACTGGATGTAGTACAGCAACCTTGGTGATGCCCTCACTTTTCCCTCATTACCACCAGCAGGCAAAACTCAAAATTTTCACTCATTCTTTAAAATATGTGCACATCTACGTAATGGATTGGCTCAACATTTTATTCATTATTTATATATTCATATTCATTCATTGTTCCTAGATGATCTGTATTAATTACATTTGTTGACATTTTGGTTTTTGAGTGAAATGTCTCGGAACCTACTCAAATGGCTGCGATCACACATTCATGTCCCCCTCAGAAAGAAATCTAGGCCTTATGACCTGTTACTCTAGCTCGTCATCTTGCACAATGATAAGGTTCAAATTCAAATGGTGCCAACTGTTTCACGTATAACTAAGTAAAACAGTTACGCAAAACTAGACTAAATAAATAAGCGAAAGTTAGCATGCTAACATGCCAAGCCAAAGGTCGATTAATTTGCATGTCAATAATATTTTTCAAACTGCTGACTGGGCATGAGTATTTTCACACAGAATGGGAATATCACGCTGCAAAAAAGCAACCCTTTTAATTTTGGAATGTGTTAAAGCGGTGCTTTAAGTGGAAAAAATCAGTGCCAGTACTCCCCTTATTCACCTGCTGGCATGAGAATCAACAAACCATCAAGTGACAGTCTATGTTCTGAATTTCTACAGTCAATAAAAATAGACCTACTAGAAGATAATGCATATTTTTAAATAATTAATTAATTATATAGACTACTTTTATTTTACAGTATTTGACTGTTGCAGAGCTGTGTCAGCATCAGAATCCGTTACAGTTCACGTTTTCTTTGTGACCTTTTGGAGCCACGCCAACATTACTGTCTGGTTTTTATTCCTTTGCTTTTCCTCGTGTATCCAACATTGTTGTGACTTGCTCTGAACCGCAGTCGTGGGTGCTGATGGACGGTGGAGCACGGAGCAAATCTGCCTTTCCGGAGCACTCACGCAACCTTTGGAATCTTTGGATTAGCGTTAATGAGGCTTTCCACTTCCGTCAGAAAAAATGAGAAAGCGTCGTGTGGTGCACCTTTACGTAACGAATCCCCAAGGGACACTCTGATATGGAGGAGACTGGAAAGGGTGCTGGGAGCTTGTAAGAGGTCCTGGTATGTTGTAAAAAGTCCCGGTACAATAGGGAGTAAAATCTAGAGGTCAGGATACTGCGTACCGGTGTGTACCGGCCCACTTAACGCGCTGGAATTGAAGTTGATTTTTCCGAACTTTCACAACTGCAAATAAAGGCATCAACCAGTCTCGATAGTTGTGTGGAACGAACATCACATCTGTCTCCTACTGTAGAGCGAAAGTTTACATGCCAGCGCCATGTTTGTTTTGAGAGGAATTTCAGGCTCTAGTGGACCAAAAACCCCTGTTACTGAAAACTACGAAATATTAACAGGGATGTTTCGAAGTGACGGATAACAACCTTGGCGATGCCGAGTACTGTTTTTATTGTGATTACTACATGTAGGCAACAATGGGAGCCTTTATTCTACGGCCACTGAGTAATCCAAATACTACTCCAAAGGCAAAATTGAATAATCCTGCGAGTAATCCACAAGGAGTGTTCACAGAGCAGATGTCAACACCGTGTGAGTGCACTCTGTTCTGCTCCTGCAGCGTTTCCTCTCCCATTTCACACAATCCCCCACCAAAAAATACAATACAACAATACAATGCAATCCTGTGACCATGCTCATAACATTTGCTGACTGTAAGATTTCTTATGTACAAATATAGCTTTATTATATTTGTGAAAGTAAATGAAAGGAAGTATTCTTGCACTAGCATTAACATTAGCTTAGTCACTGCTCTCACAGGCTTTTTGTATTGCTAGTTTATATGGCCAGAAAGAAGGTTGCTTTTCAAAAGTTTGCGGTTTCACAGGGGCCAGCACGCCGTTTTCATGTAAAAGGAAGGCTGAACGGCAACAAAAGTTTACAGTTGGACGCAAAAACTTGTGCCGTGTAAAAAGTCCCTTAATTTGAAAAAGAGTCGACACACAGCTAGATTATTAGCCCCCAACAAAGTTTGTAATCCATTCTCTTTCCTTTAAATTCTAAATTCACCACAAAGAGCCACTGAAAAGTGTTTCTTATTGGATGAATTACAAAATCATTTTCATGAGGCTTGAAAGGGAGGAACAAGGTCCCATCAACGCTGCACATCTCTATCAAATCACATCCTATTGTGTAAGCTGGAGAGCAGCATACGTGGATAATTACACCCACCAGAATCGCTGTTGCACCTCCCGTTTTGGAAGACCTCAGAAGTCCCACCTCTTTATCTAAGTAATCACACAACACCTTCAGAGACATTGTAATCACAGCCATGTACAAGTTGCAAAAGTTTGAATTTCAATCTTAATCATTCTCTCACTTGATTGCACACTTGTGGACTTATCACGCACGGCACAGTCACTTTAGGTCTTGTAGGAGCTGCTTTGCCAGTGACTTGTAGTTTGTCTTCTTTCCACAAACAGGCACTCACACCCACATCCATACACTCCTCCAGCTAATGTTGCTAATGTTAATAGCCTTTGCTGCTTTAATTGGTTTCTAAACGCTGTAAGCAAGGTTCCCACTGTGTGCTTAATGAACAGGTAGCACTCCATGATTACAGCAATCTCAACCCACTACCCTGCTGCTACAGACTCCCTTCACACACATGAACACACACCACACACACTGTCCTCAGCCTCATACGTAAATGGTCAAAGGCAATTTGAAGGGCTCCTGTGCACTGCAGGATGCTGGGTAAATTAGAGATGAGAATGAGAGGGAGAGGGACCCAGCGAGGGACACAACAAAAGAAAATGAGGGGAGATAAGCATGAAAAAAAATGATTACTGGTTTATGAAGGAGAGAAGAGGTGGAATCATTTCACAGTGCATGGCCGTTTGTGAACAGTTGGTGATTTGATGCCGTGCAGCATGAATTTGTGCGTGAGGAGAAGAAGCTTCGCTGATTGTAAAGCTTTTTTTTTTCTTTGTCTTGTTCTGTTGTAGTATTCTACATTTTTTTTTGTGGGTGTGTGTGTTGTAAATTTTCACTTTTATTCACTTAGTTATTGAAACTGTTCTCAGGAGTCACCAAAGAGACAAACTTCTCGTCCTTTACTCCAGTGCTCCTTTTCTTTTCCTTTACTCTCTTGTCTTTCCTTCTCCTTTTTTTCTTCTTTCCTGTTTTGTTCTTTCCTTTCTTTTCCTCTCTCTTTTGTTTTCTTTTGCTTACCTTTCCTATTTCCTTCTCCCCCTCTGCTCCTTTTCTGTTTCCCTCTCCTCATCTTTTCTCCTTTTTCCCTTTCTTTTGCTTTTCTTCCCATTTCCTCCCCCTTTCCCCTCTCATTTCCACCCATCCTCTCCTCTCTTCTCCTCCCATCTCCTCTCCTCTCCTCCATCTGTCAGTCCGCGTCTATCCAGAGGCACAGAGTCAAAAGCTTCTCTCCTTAATCGGCTGATGAAGATGTGAGATGACAGCAATCTCTCTCTTTTATCAACGGAAACCACTCACACAGAGTGAGCAGAAACAGAGGTGGGTCTTGTTGGAGGCCTGTATACATATACGGCTGGGTGGCAAACCTCACGTTGTATACATATTTGTTCAAACATGTGCAAGTTGCTCAGTAATCCTCCCCACTCTGTTTCCCCTCCCACATATGTGTATAAACAGGCAGGCCGCTGCCCATCCAGGCTACCATGGGGGAGATGCAATGTTTAGTGGAAGGGGGGATGGTAAGGGAAGGATGCATGCTCAGCCTCTGCCAGATGCCCTTTGTAAATAAGCAGGGAGTCCTTAGAGGGGCGCCATTGGGTGTCCTGACTCACCCGTCCCGAAGGACGCAATCAAGGTGTTCCCCCCTACCTTGTGTAAGGGGCAAAGAGGGGTTTAGAAAATGGCGAGGGTCTGGTCTGTATGTGCCTGAAGCTGACACAGAGGAGCTGTGCGTCTAATTCATTAAACCAGCCCTCTAATATAAACAGCCATTCATTTCGCTGCCTGACACTGGGCCGTCTGGACAATGTGAAGAGCCCCAATAGAACTGCCATACATTGCTGTTTGTGTGTATGTGTGTGTGTGTGTGTGTGAGAGAGAGAGAGAGAGAGAGAGCGCATGGTGGGGCCTGACTGTTTGTGTGTACGAAGTCTCAGAGAGCCTCTTGGTCCTTCGCTGGTACAGTGAGGCTAACCAGAGCCTCCACCAGTTCACAAGCTGCTGAAACACATATTATTTTTCAAAATCCAGTTAAATAATGTGCTCTTTATATATTTATTATAAAGGGAGGACCTGAGTTGATTTGCAACTGGCAACTCTCCAGCTGGGGAAAATAAGAACCTTTACTGAAGAACAAATTTTTTAAATCTTGAAGTACACATTGCCTTACAAATTAAATTATTCACAACATAATGAGAAAAATCTTCAAGTTGAACGTGCAAATTTTAGTCCGAAGACGGAAGTGACTACTGTTCAGATTGATGCAAGAAAATGCTCTCCAAATGCTGCATGCACAAGCTGCAAATTCAGGTTTCATGGATACAGGAACCAAAATTAACAAGTTGATCATTTAAAACTTCAAGTCAAAGTTTTCTACAAGCAATGAATGCAATTTGTAAGAAGTTGTATTCATAAAAAAGTACTGCTCACACACATGCACACAGACATAAACTTACTTATGCCACTACTGGAGAATTCACAAAGACTAACATTCATTTTCTGCAGACTTATCGTAACCTGACTGATGCAAAAATCAGCCGTTTTCCAATTAGCAATGCTGCTTTTGTCCCCAGTTGCACCAGCCATCCCCACTTGCCTGGTGCCTGGTAACACACACACACACACACACACACACACACACACACACACACACACACACACACACACACACACACACACCCATAAACACAATTTCCAGTCTCCTGCAGGGTCAAATTGTCCAGATCGGACCCCCTGTTGCACACAGTTAGCTCCATGTCTTCTCTTGGTTTTTTGCTATAAAATGTTTTCCTTGTTAATCTGAGAAAACGTGATGGTAGAAGGAGCCTCAAAAGACAGATTGCTAAAGACAACTGTGCACAAATACATTTAAAGGAAATGTATACTACAAAAATGAGCAATCAGAATTTTTTTTTCTTTACGTGGTGGATATTTAATATGACGCTCAAAAATCACCCAAATCATCACAACCTTACCTAACCAAAGTTTGACAGAAGTAAAGAGGAAGCACCACAGGAGCCTGGGAGTTTGCTCAACCAGTCCACATGTGCTTTGTGGATCTTTAGAACTCTTATGACTGGGTTCCTCAGGAGATCTTGTGGGAGGTGCCAAGGGAGTATAAGGTGCGAGGGTCACTACTCAGGGCCACCCAATCTCTGTACGTCTAAAACGAGAGCTGTGTTCAGGTTCTCAGCAGTAGGTCAGAATCGTAATCAATGTGGGGTTGTCTGTTTTCATGGACAGGATCTCGAGGCGTAGTCATGGTGGGGGTGGTTGCAGTTTGGAGAACTGAGGAACTCATCCTGCTTTTTGCAGATGATGTGGTCCTGTTGGCACTATCGGTCTGTGACCTTCAGCACTCACTGGATCGGTTCACAGCCAAGTGTGAAGCAGCTGGGATCAGAAATGTTCCTAAACATACCGATTCAGATACCCAAATTTGGGAAGCAGGCAATTCCGAGTACTGATCCGATATCAGCCTAAAAATATAGCATTTCCTTTAAACGTGATGTATGATCATAATGTACTTAAATAAAAAGATTTAAACAAAACACTACCACCAGTAGTGCAACAGCAACTTAAAAACTAAAATCTAGGAAAATCTAATTCCTTACACTGCACTAACTAAGCTAATTGGGAAGTGGCTGGGTACCATTTGGCAAATAATAAATCTCATGGTATTGGATCTGTGCTGGATTGGAGTACTTGCTGATACAAATTCCTGCATTCTCGGTGGTCTTGGAGGCATTTTCCGATACTGGTACGGGTATTGGTATCGGTATCGAAACATCTCTAGCTGGGATGAGGATCAGCACCTCTAAATCTGAGGCCATGGTTCTCAGCAGGAAATTGGTGGACTGTCCACTCTGAGTAGGAAATGAGTCCTTACCCCAAGTGAAAAATTCAGGTATCTCAGGGTCTTGTTCACGAGTGAGGGGACTATAGAGCTAGAGATTGGCTGGAGAATAGGTGCAGAGGGAGTGGTTTTGCTCCACACACCATCGTGACAAAATGAGAGCTGAGCCAGAGGGCAAAGCTCTCGATCTACTGATCAGTCTTTGTTCCTTCCCTCACCTTAGTTATGAAGGGTGGGTCATGACTGAAAGAATGAGATCGTTGATACAAGCGGCTGAAATGGGTTTCCTCAGGAGGGTGGCTGGCGTCTCCCTTAGGGATAACATGAGAAGTTCAGTCATCCATGAGGAACTCTGAGTAGAGCCACTGCTCCTTTGCATTAAAAGGAGCCGGTTGAGGTGGTTCAGGCATCTGGACAGGATGCCTCCTGGTCACCTCCCTATGGAGGTGTTCCAGGCACGTCCAGCTGGGAGGAGGCCCTGGGACAGACCCAGGTCCGGGTGGAGATATTATAACTCTGCACTAACGTGGAAATGCCTCAGGATCCCCCAGTCAGAGCTTGCTGATGTGGCCAGAGAAAGGGAAGTCTGGCACCCCCTGCTGGAACTGCTGCCTCAACAACCTGACCACGGATAAGAGGTTGACGATGGATGGATGAATGGATGGATGGATTAATGGATACATCAATGGATGGATTACTGGATGGATGACAGCACACAAAAAAAATGTTAAATGATCATTTACAATCACATTTTATTGTAGCTTCAGACTGTATAGGTGGCAGATCTCCACTGACCAACAGTCTGGCCAGCTGTTATTTAGGGACACGTTGACAGTAGACACTTTTGTCGTTGACAACAGACACACAGACGGTACACACCCACTGAGACTGATACTGAATGTGGAATGTGGGTTTTACGGGCTTACAAATTCACACACAGACACACAGATACACACAGACACACACACAATGCACTCATGCACTCATGCATGTGCACACATGCAGACACACTTATATACACACCCATCCGTACACACTGCAAGCATCCAACCACCCACACATGCAAACACACACACAAACACACACGCACCTAGGTATCTGTGACCACTAATTGTGTCTGGCCAATGCCGTCCCCAGCAGCCAGGGTCATGAGAGTGCTGCGGTGCAGGACAGGGTAGCCATTGCGGTGGCCTCTTAAACATAGCTTATCCTGAGACCTGCTATTACCCTGAGAAACTATCATCTTTTTCTCCTCAAAACTGTCCTGCTCAGTCAATATAATGAAGCAGGCATTCCAAAGGAGGGAAATGAGCAACAACTCCCACAGTCCCATGCAACTCCAGCAATTAATGGTTCTAGACAGCAACCTCTGGGAACCAGACAGGGAGCAGCAAATAGGTTTATCCTGACAACGTTGATATCACTAGTCTGTCTGATTTTTCTCATTGTTTAACCTTTGTCAACCTTATTGGTTCTTTATTAGGAAGCAACTACAGCATGGCTATCCACTAAAACTATCACAACCTTGTTGCTGTTACAGGTGCGATCAAAAAGAGATGTTCAGTAGCACAAAGTAATCATAATATACAGCATGTAGGTGGCTGATCTATACTGCTGACTCTGTGTCTGGATCAGAAAAATTTCTCCATGCCCTTCATTTTGTTTTAGGACAGAAGCTCCCGCGACAATTTTAAGACAGTCATATTTTTCTAACTCTGTTGCAAACACAGAGTGACCAGGGTAACAAAACCTTTCCTTCTTACACCAAAAAAAAAAAAGAAAAAAAAGCAACAATAAAGCTAGCTAGCTGGCTAATTAGCTAATATCCTTTTTTGTACTCAATTTTCTCTATGAACTCTATCAGCTTAAAGCTGCAGTTGGTAACTTGCTAATGAGTTAACAAGTTAACATTAGCTGTAGCATGAGACTCCCCTCGCTGTTTTTGCTCTGGCTCGTGTTTTATTTTGAGTGAACTGGTCCGTTTCAGCTCGAGCTCGAGCCGACTGACGGTGTGGCCTGCAGACACTCTGTCGTCGGCAGAGGTGAGTCAGAGCATGATGAGCTAATCAACTCAACTGACATCATCTGTCACTAAGAAGCACAGTTTAGACCAGCCAATCAGGACAGAGAGCGTGGAGAGCATCACTGACTGGGCAAATGGAATGAGATCGATAGAATTTTTACCAATCCTGAATACAGAGGCATGATGGGAAAACACTCACCATACTCTCAGACCACGTCACTTTCTAACAGCTGTCTGTGGATATTATGACATTTTTTCCAAACAGAACACAAAAAAGTCATTGATGTTTACCCCAAAGTTACCTGCTGCAGCTTTAATCTAGAATTTGCACAGTTATGACATCATTCTCTGAGGCAGGACATTTTTCAGGTGAAAAACAGATTTTTACCAAAGATGACAGTAACAGCAACTGTAATGCCTGTAACACACTTCCTGTGTCTGCGTCGGCAGCACATGTGCTTATTTTAGCGGCACCCATTAAAACAGGTAAGTGCAGACACACAACACGCGGGAACTTCAAGTGCAAGACATGCAGTTCTCTGCTGAAATAGACAGAAAAATAACCTGTTGACCGCCATGATACCGGTGACATTCAATTTAGTTTCAACATTTCCAGCGTGTCTTTCAAAATAAAACATTTAACAAGCATGTATATGTGCAGAGAATCACAGATTTAATTGTCAAACTTTTAAAGGATCTTGTTGTGTAACAACAGACCATGTTTGAACTATTTCTGGATTTTATTTTTGGATAAATGACAGACAAACTCAGACATCCAATGTAATTAACTAGGCTATTTTATGTTAATAAATAAAAAAGAATATCATATGGAGAGCAGTCGTTTTAACAAAAACTACCATGCAAATACTTTTTCATTTCTTTCTTTCTTTGTTTTTTTTTAAGAAAACAGGTCAAGTGAAGAGGGATTTCGCTTTTTTTTTCTTTTAGGCCTGTGCGCTCTTAGGCACATGGGTTTCTGTCTAAACTAACTATGAATTAAATGGATCATAAAATGATATGAAACATTTTCATTTTAATGTAGAGATACAGGGCTGGTAGAAGCGGCGCTTCAGCAGATGCAGCAGATCGACGACACAGACACAATGCATGAAGCAGAGGCAGTATGTGTGTCCTGGACGTAAGGGTCAGTCCTGAACAGCAAAGTTAATGAAATCAGGGAAACTGCAAAAAAAATCAATATGTTTCTTGAACTATTTTAATTTTTAAAAAGTTTAATAAAGGAAGATAAAATCGCACTACACACTGACATACAACCATATCTGATTTTAAATCTGCAGTATTTGATCATGTATCGGTGACCAGCAAACAG
The DNA here is from genome assembly GCA_029822935.1 of Naso vlamingii. Lineage (NCBI taxonomy): Eukaryota > Metazoa > Chordata > Actinopteri > Acanthuriformes > Acanthuridae > Naso > Naso vlamingii. The sequence continues at coordinate 3,278,731 of JAPQLA010000005.1, read as the reverse complement.
TGGCCCATAGTAATCAGCAGAGTATTAATACAGCACCAGTGCTGATTTTGCTGTGTGAGGTATAAACACTTTTCCAGATTTTTTTATTTTACTTCTGTCTCCATGTTGTTAAAGTTACCTGAATGCACACTTGGTGATTGGACTGGAGCTCTAAAAAAGAAATAAAGTGGCTCTTTGTTTAAATGTTACGTGTTTTCTGGAAGTTCAGAGAATTAAAAAGCTCTAACAAGAATTCTGGTAGCCTTGGCTATTTCTAAACCCAAATGACCAGTACTTACAAAGAGTTTTGGAAGTTTTTGGAGCTGTAACATGACTGCAATGTAATCCTTGGAGGCAACATTGACTGTCTTTAGTAGTTAACCCTAACCCCCTCCTTTCTTGTTTAACCAGAAACAGCGGTGAGATAACTCTCATCAAATCCACCAAACTCCTTTTACAAAAACAGTAATTTTATCATCGTAAAACACTCTTCATTCAAATGTGACAAAAACAAAATAGAACTTGCCAAAACCATATGCTCATCTTTCCACGATTCCACCGATCTCAAATGCCAGTTTGGCTGAAAGAAACCCTTAATTAAAGAAGAGGCTAAAATATCAGGAGAGATTGAAATGAAGCTCACACGTCAGAGGAGCAACGAGCTCAACGGCAAAATATTTCACATCTGACTCTGTGAATTCAAGGTTTACTTTAAAAACCTTAATACCTTAATCACAATCAATTAGAAGGTGGTGGTTAACCTTTGTTTACAAATTGTGTTAATCTTGTGCTGTTGTTTTGTCCATTAGTTGACACCACACACTTAGTCAAGTCCCAGAGCAGTTTCCTGCTTCATACTGGCATGGAGTCGTATAAACAACACGCCTCTGAATGGCTCGTTTTTTCTTTTTTTAAATTTTCCTCCCTCCTGAGTTCCAGACAAAAAGATAGATCCCATTCTTTGGACTGTGCGTGCAGTAACAAGGAAGAGA
>JAPQLA010000005.1:3243354-3257342 GCA_029822935.1 Naso vlamingii | reverse complement strand
AGTGCTAGCCTGCCTCCACCTAAAGTCATCAGATAAACTTTCCACCAACTCTAAACGGTCCTGTGTGCTTGTTGTGATTTGTTTATTTACCACGTTAGGTTGTTTTTAGACTCACATTAGCACTTTATGTGATTTTAAGTTTTTCAACAGATGTTTTGTTTTGTTGACCTACTTACTAGCACAACCTTGCTGGTTTGCAGATGCACCTTGCACTTTACTTTCGGTATGTATTCGGTTCTAAAATAACATGGCAAATTGTGCCTCCTGGGTGACTTGTATAGATCTAAAATTGTTATTTAAAGCAAAAATTGATTGTGTTGACACAAAGAATTAGTGTCTTGTATTTATCACGTCAAATGTTGTCATGTGGATTTATGTTTCTCAGTTCTAATGGTAAATAGTTGTAAAGGTTACTCCAGTTCATTCTCTGACGTTCTGCTCATGTGTGTTGTGTCAGCAGCATCTCTTCAGATAATAGTTGATCACAGCAGGAAGCAGCAGGAGAACAAGAGATTTTCAGGCGCCGTTTGAGCTCCACACAGACTGAATCGAGGCCTTGAACTGAATGTTTGTGGAATTCAGAGTATCGAGCTTTTCCGAGTTTCACCTCCTCTACCACTGCACAGAAACAGGCTTTTTCTCTATTTTTGGCAAAAAATGTTACTGCATGGATTTCTAGTCATTGAACTGTTTCATATCCGTATCGCTCTAAATGAGCCCATATCGCTCTTGCAATGTATCGTTGTTAAAATGTACCAGCACACACCTGGTGCTGTTGCATTTAAATAGCTGCATGGCCTCTGAATGCTAACACATTTGTTATTGTTTACAAATGTTAAGGGAATCAGTTTTAATATCAAGTGCTGCAGTAGATACTTATTTAACATTATAAATATGGACAGAAAACTCCGGCATGATGTGTCACCTTTTGAGGAAAAAAGAAAAATACAATGAAGAAACCCTGAATAAGAGATGGCATTGCTTACAGATGCTAGCAGCTTGTCTGGAAATAGCAGCAAGATTTTGGATCCCTGTAGACCTTTTATACAGCAGACATTTTGACTTGTCATAGTAGGAAAAGCACATGTGCTTCTAATAACATTAAGAATGGCTCTGTTGCATCCAAGTGTCACAGTAAGCCGCAGCAGTGTGACAGTGAGCCAGTATTTATGAAACCAGGGACCGAAACTGAAGCAGCTAAATGGAATTTCAGACATAAATAATTTTACTGATATGGTATTCAGGCCTGCACCTTACCTTTCTTTTCTGATATGACATGCCAAAATGTCTGGCTGTTTGTAGCTCATAAACACAAGATACGAGGACAAATCTCATCATTAATAGATTAATAGACTTTTATTGTCCTTCAAATACACACCATCAACAGTGCACATAAGAACAAAATTACATTGCACTGGTTCTCCATATTAAAATATGGCTAAAAAACTGTACATCAGTAGCAAAGTGCTAGGCAGTAATAAATATCAGAAATAAATATAAAATAAATATAAAATCTACATGAAAACAAACAAAACAGATACAAGTATCTCAAGCACAGTCCATAGATCAAGTGATACTGTGTGAAGGGGCTATTGACTGAGATCAGTGTGTGTTGTGTGTAAGGGAGTTATTTTTTTATGGAGTTCAAAAGTCTGGTGGCTTTGGGGATGATCATTGCCTCACAAAAGTCTGATTACGATGAATTCTTGTGAAGTTCTCGTGCCGTTTTCCACCAGTCTTTCCATCATGCAAGGGGCCTCTCAGGGCTGCAGCTGAATACTTAAATTTTTTTATCAAAAGAGTTCTCCATTGGCTCTTAGAGACTGTTCCTCTCCTGAGAAACTATCATCTTATCTTGGTGAAGAGGTTTGCGCGCTCCTACGAACCTGGGGGCTGTGTTGTCAGGAGCCTCATGCTTCTGGTGGGGTCTCCCTGGACAAACTGGCCTCAGGTGAGGGGCCAGACTATGAATAGTTCCAGAAGACCCCACCACAAACTAAGGTTTAAAAAAAAAAAAAAAGTAAGGTAAAGGTACTTCATTATCACATATACAGTGTACAGTGAAATGCGTTGTCTGCAATTAACCAGCTACAGCACAGCCCCTTGGGGCCAACTCCCAATTCTTAGCCACAACCTTGGTCAATGGTACTGACTGGAGATAGACTGATGACGTGTTTTGATGGTGGGGGACACTGGAGCACCCGGAGGAAGCCCACGCGAACACAGGGAGAACATGCAAACTCCACATAGAAAGGTCCTGCCCCCGGACCTTCTTGCTATGAGGCGACAGTGCTAACCACTACGCCACCGTGCCACCCAAGTTACCCTGCCCAGAGGAAGCCCAGGGCCCTCGTCTGGAGCCAGGCCTTGAAGTAGGGCCTGTCAGCGAGCACCTGGTGGCTGGGTTTTGTCATGGAGCCCGGCTGGACACGACCTGAAGAAGCTATGTTGTGACAAAAAGGGAGCTACGCTGAAGGGCAAGGCTCTGTCTACTGGTCTGTCTTTGTTCCTTTCCTCACTTACGGCCATGAAGGATGGGTCATGACCGAAAGTATAAGATCACGGATACAAGCAGTTGAAAAGGGTTTCCTCAGGAGGGTGGCTGGCGTCTCCCTTAGTGATAAGGTAAGAAGTTCAGTTATCTGTGAGGAACTTGGAGTAGAGCCACTGCTCCTTTGCATCGAAAGGAGCCAGTTGAGGTGGTTTGAGCATCTGGTAAGGATGCCTCCTGGTCACCTCCCTATGGAGGTGTTCCAGGTGCTTCCAGCTGGGAGGAGGCCCTGGTGTGGCCTCAGGTCCAGGTGAAGAGACTATAACTCTGCCCTGGCCTGGGAACACCTCAGGATCCCCAGCCAGAGTTAACTGATGTAGCCAGGGAAAGGGAAGTCTGCTGAAACTGCTGCCTCTGCTGCCTGATCCTGGATAATCGGTTGACGATGGATGGATGAATGGATGGGTGGATCCTGTTACAGCGATGTAAAGAAGAGCAAATTAGCCTTGGCCTGATTGGACTAAAGTCACAGCAAGCTTGCACAGTATAAAAACGATTGGCAGAGCGAATGTATGTCTGCTCTGGTTATTATTGTCACTACAGTGAAGTCAGAGTGTGTCTTATTAACTCTTCCTTACTTTTACCCTCTCTTCCTGTTGACTGTCTCTACAGGATTAGCCTGATATGTCCTTTACCAAATTACCATAATCCTTTTCTTTTGTAGTGTTGTTTCCTCTCACTTTTGTCCTTCATCTCTTATTTTCTCCCTCTCCTCCTGCTGCTGTCTCTCTCCTCTTCTTTTCTATCCCCTTGTTCCCGGGATGCCAGGGTGGACCAGATGCCAGTTCAAGGGACCCTCAAATCCCCCCATTGCTCCAAACACACACACGCACACATACACTGTAACATACTGGTTCATAATTAATGAAATTAGCGGCTTTATCTGCAATGAGGAGGCTGCGTCTGTCTCTGGCTGACTGAAGAGAGATAGATAGAATGGGGAGACGACGAGGGAGGAGGGGATGAAAGGAAGGAGAGATTGATGGGAGAGACACAACTGATTAACAGGAGTGGCAGTAATGAGTAGAGGCAGTTCAGAGCAAGTGCAACTGAGTCAGGAAGAAGATGATTGCTCTAAAATTTGTTAAATATAAAAAGTAGAATGTTAGGTGCAAGAAATCATGTATCCTTCAATACTGAAACAGTAATTTGTGGCAGTCAAAATGCATTTCAATTAGCTTTTTTGATAGTTTGTCACTTTGCAGGTCTGTAAGTGGTCAGTTAATTACAAGTGTTGAAAATCTGGATCGATGACTTACAGTGCAAAAGCATTGCACACGGCTTGAGCGGCTGTTAGTGAGAGCAGGGCTGCCAGATATTTGATTAACCCCCATTAGCATGGACAATGTTTGTCCCCGGAGGAACCGCTGTGGTGACAGCAAGCGCCTGATGGGTGATCATCACTAAGTAACAGCGAAAAGCTTCAACGCTACGCTATCACTTTTACCATCTTGGCTCTTACGCACAGTCTTAATAGTCTTTTCTGAGCATGACATCAGCAGATACTTGCTGTTTCAGCTCCGTAATAATCAGTATGTTGTATTAATCTCTATCTTGAACTCATCGAGGATATTTACACCACAAAGGCCCTGCTACCAGTCCTCTGGGTGTCTTTAGTCAGCCTGCGTGTTTCCTGTTCCACCCAGCCTCTGTGTGAACACACACACACACACACACACACACACACATACACTTATCAACTGCAGTTTACACTAGGTGAGTAAATTGTTTTTTATACTTGAGGTATTTATCAACCAAGCTCCCCGTTGGACCAGTGGCTTCCGTAATGCATCTGATTAATGGCAGCTTATTAACAAAAGCTCTGTTGTTCTGGCCCTGGGGGCTCTGTGTAATTCTAGAGCTCAGTGCTGATATAATGGCCTATTTTAGGAGCTCTGTGATTAAGCACCATTAAGCGGCAAGCAAAGCCAGGCTTTGGACAACTTCAATGGCAGCAAACGTAAACGCAACTGTGTCCCTAGAGTCTCTCCATCCCTCTCTGTCTGTCTCACTCTGTGCGCCTCTGTTATTGAAATGGAGAGCTGTATTTATATTGAGTTTGCAGAAAGATTCTCAGGGGGGCAAAATTTATCTAAATTTTCTAACAGTAAAGACGTATCATGTCACAAACCAAAATGGGAAATCCATGTTGTGGGGGGAATACTGGAAAGGTGCTCCAACTCTCTGACATAATGAGACTGAATTAATCTGGCCATGCATCTCAGTTTGTACATTGTTCATCATTTTGTACAGCAGGCCTACATGTTAGCAGGGGTGAAACTCCAGTTTGTGAAGCAGGGGTGACACAAACAGGAATCTAGGGGTCCTCTGCCAGAATTTTTTTCCCAATTTAAATCCTATTTCCTGCATTTCTATATACATTTAGGGACTGCAGTGATACAAAATCCAGGAAATGATTAATTTGGTCATAATGATAACTTCTGCCAGGAGGAATGGTACTAAAGATATGTGTAAGAAAAAGCTGTCTTACTCTCTGTATTGTTAATATCGGGACCAAAAGCAAAGACTTAAGAGAATAATTTTATAGAGTCAAAAATGTTCACCATTAATGTTTGTGTGTGTGACACTTCTTCCTCTCAATTTCAACAAGTGAAAATCACGTGACTACAGCACATAACGCAGTGTAATCACTGCACCTGTCCCCGGTGGAAATTACGTCTTAGCATGTTAGTGTGAAAAAGGAAGTAGGAACAAGTTCGGTGCTATGCCAAACTGCACCCGGTTTCATATCCACTGTACCTGCATGCTAATCTGGTTAGCCTAAATTCAGACCACACAGACAGCCAAGGACACAGTCAATTTCAACAGAGAAACGCTTTTTGATCATAAAACACACACCTTAGTTACTGTCTATTTTTCCTTCTAGCATGGCACGCTTGCAGTTTGTAATAATGACATGGGCATATTTGTAAACTGTATTGCATCAGGAAGGATTGATTTTATCTATGATTAGCTCTAATCAGAGTTAAGTAAAACTAGGTTTAAATTAAATTAATTCAGATTTTAAATGTAACAGAGCTCTGTTGCACCATTTAAAATTAATCTCATTTTAGTAAAGCTAAGATTATTAAACTGAATTCACACTGAGTGTAATCAATACAGACAAGCGTGTTTATTGAGATTAAATTAATAGCCTAAATAAGAAAATAAATAGAAACAATCTACATGCTGTCAGGACCTAGTGATTGTAAAAGAGAGGTGGACGGGGGCTGATAACCCAAACAATCCAGCCCAAATTCTGATTCTTTTTTTTTTTCTTTTCTTTTTGTTAAGAACTAGACACTGGATTTCAGACTTGATTCAAGCTGATCCAGGACAAAGACATGGAAATAAAGAAACCATATTTTTCTTGTATTGCAGAGCTAGTTAATTCAAAGAATAATGTGGACAAGACAAAACAAAATGCTAATAAGACAGTAATCCAAGATCAAGCCGAGCCTCTTAGGTTAGCCTCCACGCTGAAAGCATTCAGGAATGCACACAGTTGATTGTTTTAAAGGGATAGTTCAGCCAAAAATTAAAATTCAGACATTATCTTCTCACCCTCATGCGGATGGAGAGTGTAGTGAAGTTTTTCAGTCAACAAAACACTGCTGGAGTTTCACAGGAAAATGGTGTTGCAGTAACCTCTCAGACTTTTGAAGTGAACGGTGTTTAAAACATCAAAAATACGTAATAAAAGTGAGAAAAGCCTCCATACTGCTCGTCCAAATTAATCCAAGTGTCCTAGAGCCTTAACCTGTCACTGAGGCAATGTTTATATGAGCAACGTCTTTTTCCTTTGGCTAAAAAACTTCACCTGACCCTCCATCACTATGAGGGTGAGGAGATAACTCAATGAATTTTCATTTTCAGTGAACTATCCCTTTAAGGTGATGTGGTTGTTCAGTTACTTCTGCCGTCAGCATGCCTTCTTTGCTGTCCTTTTCCTTGTATTTTTACTTAGAAGCTAAAAATCACATTTCATGTTTACGACACATCTTTTTGGTCCAGGTATTTTTTGTGGTGTACTTTTTTTTGTCTGCTGTGATTCTGCTTCTCACTTTAATTCTTCTACTGTTTGTTTTCTGGCTCATCTGTCTTTCTCAACAGGAAGACTCTTCACCCTTCCTGCTGTTTTCACTGTCCACCTCCTTCCCCCCTCCCCCCTATCCCATCCTTCATCTCTCCTCAGACCCTGGTGTTCTCCCCTAGCTCCTCTGGGGAGGGCGGTAATAATTATTATGTAAATAAATACGCCTGCTGTAATCACATTCGTGCCACTGATCCACTTAGAGAGCTGATAGCAGGCGGCTGATTGCGTGGACTGGCGGCTGATGGTCAGGGCCTGTGTGCCTGTCTGACTGGCTGGCCAAGGTAGCTGGGGGAACATGAATTAGCGGGCTAGCAGACTGACGTAATGAAAGCCGTTTGGTGCTGCGTTGCAGGCAATCATGTACTCTAAATAATGCTCTTTGACCAGGACCCTGCATGTCTGCCAGCCTCACAGTCTGCCGTCTCGGTTGTCTGTCACTGAAGTGTGTAGTGTGTGTGTCTGTTGGTCTGTATTTCTGCTATCATAATCCCTGGCTCTGGATCACTTTCACCATACATCAGCTTATCACCAATTACTGCCTTGTTCTGATTCTCATCAGCTTAATGATGCTCCATTGAGACCATCATCGTCAGGGCTGTATCAGCCTCACCCTTCACCCTCCACTTATACCCAGCTCACTGTCCGCTTGTCCGTTTAGGATTTTCTTAGAGGGTTCATGACATGCTTTTAATGATTTTATTTATTTATTTACTTTGTGTGTGTGTGTGTGTGTGTGTGTTTCATTTGATTTTTATAAATCTGATGAAAGGGCAAAACAGCCATTGTTGTTCTTGGGGCTTTTTGAAGCATTATTTTTCCATCCCTGTCAAAAATATGGAGCCTCAAGTTTCCATTGTGGTGCATATTTCACTCGGCACAGTATACTGTAGAGTGCAGAAATATATATTTTTTTAATTTGACAAACATTTTTAATTTTGGATTTGCTTCAACAGCCTGCAAACCATTGCTTCACTGTTTTTCTCTTTTGGTTAAGGGCAGCAGCGCTGCAGCATTTTGACTGCAGGGGGAAAGCTGAATCTGGGAAGGAAAAGTGGTCTGAATAAGATAATCCTTTACATTAATGGATACCACAATCAAGCGTCAAGGGAGTGTCTATGTGAAATATGTCAGATTTGTGGAAGTATCATCTCGCTGCCAAACGTAGCCCATACTTTCCAAGGGTGTGGGCACAGGCAAGTGGTTAAAGGAGGGGGCATTAGTTCTAACCTCACCATTTGCCTGAGGGCCACACTCCCACCACCATGTGTTGGCTGAGTAGACTACTGTTAATGTTGGGAAGTAATGTATGGGTCCCAGTGCTAACTCCCTGCCTTTTACATCTCAATCAGGTCACTCTAGTTTATTTATATATTGTCATGGGGCATGGAGGAGGGAGCACGGAGGCTAAGAGATGAATGTGGCAGTTTTTTTTAATCTTCCCCTCTCTCTATTTAGTTAGCAAAAAGCTTTTATAATGAATTTGAAAGGCGGCACAGATCCAAGCGTTTGAAATTCCCAGAGCACTGCTAAGTGAAGGGCGAGGGGGGTGGAGGGTGGGGTGGGGTTGTGGTGTGTGTGTGTGTGGGGGGGGTGCATTAAGTCACAAAATATGGAAGGGATTTAAAAAAAAATCTAAATTAATACGTCCCCCTTTTTTTCCCATGCTGTTTTCTTTCTTCATTTCGTCATTAGTATTTTCCTTTTTCTCCCTCCTCTTGCTACCCTCTAAATTTTGCTTTTACCCAGTTGGTCGCACGCTATTAAACAAACAGTCCTAATATTTTGAGCTGGCTGGCAGTTTGAATTTCATCTCCCCGACGCATCTTGTTTCTCTCAAGCTCTGACTGTTTTGACATGCGCCCCGATTAAATTATAAACAAGCAGGCCTCCTGATGGTGATGCTGGAGCCACTAATTTCCCTAATTGTTTGCAGTTGTCTGGGAGGCGAGGCTAGGAGGCAAGGCTAGGAGGCCCTAATCCCACTGACTGGCATGCCCTAGTTTAGAGAAAGAGAGGGAGGGACAGAGTAAGGGAAGTAGAATAGCATTAAGAGAGGAAAGAACAGAGGAAAGAATAAAGGAGTGAGGGTATTGAGCAGGTAAAACAGGGTGGGGTGAGGGGAAAAAAGAAAAGGACTCAGAAATAAAAGTGTAACAATGAACTGAGGGAGATAATGAATTGTATTAAAGGATGGGTAATAATGACTTTTCCAGTGTAAGTGTGAAACAGTCACCAGCCTTCAGAAACACCCATTAGTGACCAAAATGACTAACCTGCAGTGACCTAGTGACCAATGTGGAGAAAAGTACTCAGATCCAGCAGCCTGACCTTTGCTTACAGGGATATTCAGGAATCTTTGAGAAAAGGCCATTTTCCACCTACTAATCCTATTCGTTTCGATATAAACCATTTTCAGCTCATTTGATGCAGTATGCATTTGGACGGCTTGCTGTTTGGCCGCTAATGCAAATGCTCAAGACAAGGGACCCAACAGTGGCCACTACCAAACTCTGATTAAAGACTCCACAGTGCAGCCAAAGCAGGTCGAGTATGACGACAGTCTATTGAGGCAAATTCAAGTGTCCACAGAATAATTTTGTAAGTCAAACTACGTCTGAATTTCTGTAATTTGTGGCTCTGATTGGAGTTATTAGCTAAAAAATGGTCTCTGTCTCAGTCTGGCTAAAACCAGACTTTTAAAATGTGCGAAACATGTTAGTCTGACTGAAATTGTGCTAATTCGAATTTCTTGAAAATTGGACTACTAGCACACCTAGATAATGCGATTGGGAGTGAGTTAACTCCTGCACGTAAACGCCTCACCTGGATCCAGACTGGCCTAAGCAGTCTGCGTGTGACTGATAGTCCCCACAGCATTTTTGACCCAGAACTCGAACAAAACAAGAATACCATAACAATGAGGGGAAACGTGCATCAAATTTGTACCAAAAGTAAAGCATGGATACAAAGTGTACAGTGCTGTAAAGTTTCCACCGTTCTACATGGAATCAGCTAGCCACTTTCTAACTTGTTTGTAGCTTGTTTGGCTAACCAGAAGAAAGTCCAATAGCAACCAGCTGAACGGGGCATATCACCGCCTACCGTAGCAGATTCAGACAATAAATCGATTCTCCCTCAGTGCTTGTATACTGGGACAAGGACAGTAGTCCAATTAAATGGTCTAATCGAGCTTTATCCATAGCAAGACAACTGTGCATGTGAACATACTGAATAGGAATAGGACTGGGTAGGTCAAAAATGAGGCCCTTTGTCAAAAATTCCCTTTAAGGAAAATTACCAAAAGGCCCACACAATTGAAAAATACTCCATTACTAAATAAAGCCATGCTTTCAAAGTTTACTTGAGTAGAAGTACAAAAGTAGATAACTAAAATTAAAAAATAAAAGCACTTTTTCCAGGGAAAACAATTCTGTAAGTTTATAATTATTGAATATTGAATTATCAAATACTGATACCTTTGTTTAAGCCACATTTTAGCATTGTGGTCGGCTGAAGTCTTAACCACTCTACATACAGTTGGGCAGATTAGCTGCTGCAGAGGTCAGGTGCTCTCCAAAGGGTCACGTGATAAATCTGGGGGTCCTAAGAAGAGTAAGAAAGAAAAAAACTCACAAACTCACAAACATCTGCTCCATTTTTAAGGCACTTCTCTCTAATCCTCACTTTAGGAATTAAGTAATGAAGCTTTGAACATTTCTTTACAGAAAAGCATTTGAGACGACTAGACTGGAAAGGCTAACAGCTCAAAGACATCTGAAACATAACAAAGGGCCTCGTCTAGACTCTACTGTGCTTTGAAGAATCAGCCGCAAAAAAGGTTGGAACCACTGATTTCATCTTAATTTACTGTATTTTAAAAAGCAATCCAGTATTTTCAATGTAAAATCTAAATCTAAAGAGTTACTCCTATGAGATTAAAGTGCAATCACACTGAACTGTAGTAATGTAGAACTACAAAGTAGCAAAAAATAAATCTTCTTAAGTGGCTACAAGTACCAGTAAATCATTTTATGTGCATTTTTTGAGGAAATGTTTTGCTTTCCACGCTGCTGGCCAGGTGATGGCATGAGTATGTTAGCTTATGATGAGGCCAGGAAAGTTTGGAAATTATAAAAAACATATCAGTCCTGTGTTTCTCTTTCTCAGTCCTCATTCTTTCCTGCTTCGCCTCTCTCACCTTTAGCTCATATCCAGTGTCACACGTGGCTGAGTTCCAGCAGCCAGCGATCACAACACATCACTCCAGCTCATGATATCATCTGACCTTCCAGTCGGCAGTCTTTTCCAGATCCAGTGGTGCAGCCTACTTCAACAAGTCTGCTTTGTGACACAATGAAAAGGGCCATTATTTAAAATATGCTGCCACTGGAAGCTTCTCTGTTCTCTGTGAAACTGCACCAGTGTGCTGTTTATTTTATTTATTTTTCTATTTTTTTCTGGCCCTGTCTTATCCTAGTCAACCACCTAATACAATGAGATAGGCCTACTGTAAAGGTAAAGGTGGAGCACACATAAACAAAGCGAGAGGAGCTCCGGACTGAATGTATGTGTTTGTATGTTTTCTGCTGCGGCAGGGAGTGGATGAAAGACTCCTGAGCAGAGCTGTGAATGTTATCCACGCTGGCATCAAAAGACAGGCATCGTTACCTAGCAGATGAGGGTGCAGTCATATCTCTGCTGTCATCACCCAATCACTGGTATCTTCTGTGTGTGTGTGCACGTTTGTGTGTACGTGCCCAATGAAGGCTAATTTAGCGTGACAGTGGAGATGGCTAGTATTGTCACTGAGCAGGTGAGCTAATATACCTGTCTTATGCAAACCTGAGGTTGAACACGTACACAAAACCAAACTTCTGCCAGCTTGGATTGTTGATACAGAATAAAAAAGAAGTTGGTATTATGGTTATAACAGGTCACAGGTACGACAGAAAAACATGTTTCTTCAAGGTTTTTTAGCTATGCATGGCTATACAAATGTTCTGGTCCACCACTTTGGTCCAAAACTTTATGTCTTAAAATCCACCTGACTTGAAAAATATCTTTTTTTTCATTTCAGCTCCCCTCCCCCACTTTGTTCACTTATTAACTATATTAGCCAAAACCCCCCCCAAAAAAATCTTTTTCTTCGTATTTCATCCATCCATCAATTCATCTATCGTCAACCGATTATCCGGAATCGTTTTGTGGAGGCAGCAGTTTCAGCTGGGGGCGCCAGACTTCCCTTTCCCTGCCCACGTCAGCCAGCTCTGACTGGGGAATTTCGAGGTGTTCCCAGGTCAGTGCAGAGATATAATGCCTCCACCTGGACCTGGGTCTGATCCAGGGCCTCTTCCCAGCTGGACGTGTCTTGAACACCTTCCTAGGGAGGCGACCAGGAGGCATCCTTACAGGATGCCCGAACTGCTTCAACTAGCTCCTTTTAACGCAAAGGAGCACCGAGTCCATCAAGTCCCTCACAGATGACTAAACGTCTCACCTTATCCCTAGTCTGACTCTACCAGATGTGCATTGTGGGTGTGAGACTGCCATTGGCTGAGTAGGTGCTAGGAGCAGTCTGGCATTCCCCACCCCTTCCACTTTCTGCCTGTTACCATTTCAAAGTCCCCACTGTTACAGGAAACAACAATAATAATCTCCGAGCTAGTAGCCTACATGTTGGAAAAGCAAGTTTTGATGACGGGGATTTAGACACACAACGCCAGGGTTATTTTCCCTACATCTAAATCTTTCACCGAAACAAGTTGTCCACCAACTTTATTTTCAGAGGCACAGTCGCAGCCCATGAGGAGTGTCAAAGGTTTAGAGAAAAACAAATCAGGCGGAGCGTTTTTTCCTCCATACCGAAATGTGTATGTGTAGAGCCAGACCTTTCCCCATCGCTGAGTGCTGTGGAGAGAGGTCTGGCTATGCAAGACTACCTTATCACTAATGAAGACACCAGCCATGCTCTCGAGGAAACACATTTCAGCTGCTTGTATCTGAGATTTTATTCTTTCACTCATGACCCATCCTTCATTACCATCGGTGAGGGAGGGAACAAAGACTGAGCAGTAGATCGAGAGCTTTACCTTTCAGCTCAAATCTCTTTTTGTCACAACAGTGGGGTAAAGCTAACGCAAAACCGCTCTACCTGCATCAATTCTCTGGACAGTCTCCCGCTTCATCGTCCCCTCACTCATGAACAAGACCCTGAGGTACTTGAACTCCTTCACTTGGGGTAGGACTCATACCTTACTCGGAGAGGACAGTCCACTGGTTTCCTGCTGAGAACCATGGCCTCCGATTCAGAGGTGCTGATCCTCATCTCAGCCACGTCACACTCAACTCCAAACCGATCCCGTGAGTGTCTCTTTGTGTTTTCATATAAAAATTCAGTCACATTCCACTAAGAAAAGTCACATGACTTTGGTCATCTGGCCCAGAGCAAGTTCAACTAATAGTGTCACCACATGCTAACTCTGGGCTAACGTTAGCCCCTAACTTTTTATCACTAATTGTATCACCATAATCCTCCATGTTTGTTATGATACGTCCAGCCTTTTAATGGTCCAACCAAATTCCTGCCATGTTTTGTTTCGCCTGTACATCCTGTTAATGCCAGCAAGACATCACAATATGGAAGTTAGAAACTCTCGAAACTCTTCAACAATCTTGTATAGATGTTCATTCTCCACCCAAAAAGTACACATTTACATTAGTGACAAGTTGATTCTCTCTTAGTGCCATTGGCAAGTCAAAGGTTTTATTTTTTCGAGTAAAATATCTTAACATGTATTAGATGAATTGGCAAAACTCTTAATATTGGTTCAAAGACAAAATATATATACGAACATACACTGTATATGATGTTGTTTAATCAGAACATGCTTTTTCTCCCCTACTTTGTTCACTGTTCGTCTTCTTCTTATTTTGTTATTTACCCCATTGCAAAGGAGTGGTGCTTGTGTGTGTGTGTGTGTGTGTGTGCGTGTGTGTGTGTGTGTGTGTGTGTGTGTGTGTGTGTGTGTGCTCTGTCAGCTGTTTAACTATTTCAACGGAAGGAGCCCATTATGTGACAGCTTGTGGTGATGAATATTGAATACACTGTGTGCCCATGTTAATGTCTACAAGTGTGTGTGTGTGTGTGTGTGTGTGTGTGTGTGTGTGTGTGTGGGGCTTTGGTAAAATATGTTATAAGATTCAAATGATAATTTCTTGGGGAGGAAAACGCATGCAATGTAGAAGCTGCATGCTCGTCTTCATTTTGGTTGAATTCATCCTCAAACACACGCTCACATTTACACACACACACACACACACACACACACACACACACACACA
>JAPQLA010000005.1:3190833-3201878 GCA_029822935.1 Naso vlamingii | reverse complement strand
AAGAATTGGTCATAATCTGTGATCATGTTCATTTCTCCCATAAGAATGAATGGACTCAAGACTGCTTCCTGTCTCCTTAAGGGGCGGGGCTGTGGCGAAACCCATGTGACACTGATACAGGAAATGAACGTTCAGGGGGAGGTCTTGCTTTCTATTAACCATCTCTGGGGTGGCGACATGACCCCGTTGCTAAAGCCATGCTGGCCAATCAGAAGCCTGAACAAACTTACTGGTTCCAGTAACGACAATGAATATTAGCAGTAAGTTCTGTAGCGCATTCTGATATCTCATTCAGGTAAACATGTCAAAAGTTCTCTTAGCAAATTTAAAACCAGCATTGTTGTGGACACATCCGCTGTTGCACATATCCTGCATGTTCACAAAGGGGAGAGAAACGGTGCACCCTCTGACATCAAAAATGGGAAATAATGGCGAACAATCTGACCCCTCAGGTCAAAAACTCTGTTTATGCTGTTCGCTTGAGGAGTTTTCCTAAAGCTCTGTTTATGGTGACCTTAAACCCTGTTTGTGTGTGGACGAAAAAGCAGAGAAAAAGCTATGTTTAGTAACGTGCATGTGTGGACAAGGCCTTAATCTTTATGCCATCTGCATCTACCCCTCCTCTCTCTGACACAACACCTTGCCCCCTCTGTTCTCTGATCATTTTACCAGTACACATTCCCAACTGTCTCCAAACCTTGTTTCTTGTTTTCTTACCTGTGTGCGGTTGAAAGCCACACGGGCGAACACAGCCTGGGAGACACTGGCTCTTTTCAGCTCGTCTCTGACCTGCTGGTAGATTTCAGAGGAGACCTCAGCAGCCGAGGGGTTGCTTCCAGGATGGTCACCAGCTTTGGAAGAACCTCGAGGGATGGGTGGGTGGTTTAGGAACTGCTGGTTTAGGGCCTGGGGATGCGGATGGGCCAGTAGGCGGCTAACAGCTAGTTGCTGGTTAATGAGGTGGGCCATGGCGAGCTGTTGACGTACCAGCTGTGGGGAGAGCTGGGGGGAGAGCAGCCCACCTGGCCCCAGCAGGGGCTGCAGCGCACCAGGGGGTGGTGGGGGTGGAGGAGGCACCTGGCTGGTACGGAGTGGAGGGCTGTGGTGGAGGGGGCCATGGGGCGAGGGTTGTTGTTGGGGCGGGGCAGGTTGTTGAGGTGGTTGGGAGGGTGCCTGTGGATCTCCGGATCCCACCTTAAGGAGGGGGCTGCTGGCTCCCAGATGACTGAGCTGGGCCAGGCTGGACATGTGATGAGGAGGTCTCTGGCCCAGCACACAGAAATCTGCCATGCTTTCTCTCTCTACTGGAAAGGAGAAAAGAACAGGCAGCATGGTCAAATAATTACCCTGACATTTGCACAGTGTCAAAGAGACTGATACGATTCCTTACTTTTGATGTCGGTAGCATCTCGTCCAGACCACATCTTCTCCAGGTAATCTACTGCTCAACGAAAGAAAGAAAATTAATCAGCAATCTCACTGAAAGGTACAGAGTAAACAGAACGGACTCGACTTTTCAAGACATGTAAATGAGAAGTCCTTGATGTGCTCAGAAAAATGGAAAATTGAACATTCACAAGTTTATAAAAATGAGTAAGTTCCTAGTAATTTCCTTGAAGGAAAACTCTTTTCTACTTTAGTTGAATGTGTTTGAATGGTCCAACAGTCTACATCTGTAGCTTTGACTGACAAACCGAAGGCTCTTCGTGAGCTCTACACGTGTACTCATATCTGGAACAGAGCCGTGTGTAGGTCCTGCTGCCAGGTGACAAGTTCTTACACTCTCTGTTCCTTTATCCAAGGCTTAGTGTTTGATTTGATTATTACAATAAAGCTTCAGACTGAGATAGGGCGAGTATTTCACATTTTCGTGTCGTTTATTCATGACTTTAAGGAGAAGCAGGGGTTTTTGCACATTAAGCCTTATAATAAGGAATTTTCCGGTCACATACGATGTTCTACGACACTTTTATATCCTTCAAATAAAAAGAAAGAAAGAAAGAAAAGAAAAAAAACACTTGTTTTCAAAGACATCAAACTTAGTGAGAGGTGAGTAGTGTCAGGTGATGTTCTAAGACAAAAATCGTTGCCTAGTATGCTTTGAATCAGGTTTTATTTATCTTTTTATAAAGTCCTTTGAGTTTTATAGACATCATTTGGAGATTTAGATATCCCTCCGGCGCCGGAAACCGGAAGATGGATTGTTTTGGAAAGTTTGTAGTTTTCTGTTGATCAGTAGCAGTGTTGTGCAAAAATACCGTTAGCCTAACTTTACACTTTTAGCAAAATGGATATGGAAGAGTTTGTTCCTCTACAGTAGCCTCTTACCTCCTGTTCTGAAAAATCAAAGTTTACAAACAACTGTGAGGTGGTCGGCTGAAAAATTCCCATTAGTAAAACTTGATGAAAAGCATAAAATGCAACGATTTTTATATCAGAACATCAGCGAACACCACTGACCACTCGGTGAGTTTGTCGTCTTTGAAATCAAGCATTTATTTTATTTTATTTTATTTATTTTCTGTTGTGGAAGCTGATGGTGACGTCAGCAATGAGCTCCAGCTCTCAGCACTGCACCGTAACGTGGAACATCGTATACAATCGTAAAAATCCTTATCATAAGGCTTAATGTGCAAGAAACTTGAACTCTCCTTTAAGGAGATGATGATGGTTGAGCTTTTTTATGTACTACCTCAATAATCATCTCGTGACCCTTTATGGAGGTCCCAAACTGACATATAAGAGCATTTAAGGATGTTCAAACCACTGTTTCCTCTACAGCTTACCTTTGACTTTCTTGTACTTCTTGTACCAACGACCAAACTCCTGGCATTTAGCAGTGGAGACGTTGGCGTAGTAGGAACTATTCACTATGGAGGAAATCATACTCTGAGAGAGAAAAAGAGGGAAAAGATAATTAATAACCAGCGTGATATAGACTCACGCAACAACCACATGGCATGCTCACATAAACACACACACGCACAATAGAAACAGACAAACATTAATCATGACTGGAAGCCACCCATGGAAAATTCAGCGTGTGCAGTGCAGAGAGGGAATCTCTAGCCACACACACACACACACGCACACACACACTTGCAATTGACACACAAACACATAAGCATACACATAAATTTCACACACCACTTATTATAAGACAATGGGCTAAATATGCAGCTGGAAAGTTTAAGAAAACTGAGAAGAATGATCGTTTCTGTGGGTTGAATTCGATTAAAACAGACCTGAGTCTTGAGTCATTAGCAAAAACATGAGATGGTCAGTGAAAGAGACTGAAAACAACTGATTATTTATTTACTTTTTACTTTTATTTTAAGTAAAAAAGAGATATGAAGGATTACTAAACTAAAAAACAGGTTTCTGTTGATGCTGATGTGAAAGTGCTGTTGAGGAATAAAAGGCACAAGGTGATGTTGTGTAACAACAGTCAGAGTTTACCTGTGACAGGGGACACTCTTTGGCCAGAGTGCTTTGGTTCATTTCCTTCAGCAGCTCTTTGAGAGCGTTCCTGACAGTCGCGTGGTTCCACTGCTCACAGGGCAGATCCTCCAGTTTTGAAAAACTACAACAAACAGCCACACACAGGACTCCGTCACTTGAGCCGAGACATAAAAGGACTAACCATGCAAAATAAACATTATTTGGGATGTTTGGTTACCTGCTAAACATTACAGTAAAAAGTTAAAGAAGTGGCTATACATTTTGAATAAAAACTTACTTTTTTTTTTTTTTTTTTTGCAAAAGGTTGGATTAAATTGTCTGTTCTAATAATATAAAGATAGAGTCAGCAACCTGTTACAGACTGGAAACAGGAAACAGTGAGCCTCATCGTGTCCAAAGTTAACAAAAGGTCACTAATTTTTTTCCTTGTCTTAATGCTAAGCTAAGCTAACCAGCTGCTGGCTGTAGCTTCATATGTACTCTCTTTACACTAATCTAATGAGCAATATGTTTTTCCTAGGATGACAAAGGCAGGTCATGAAAATTCTGAATGAGCAAACGTAAAACTTTTGACTATCAACATGACAATGATCTAAAATTTGCTCTAGCTGTCGGTACTCTTGTCATTGTTAAATTTGCTGCCTTTTTAGTTTAGCTTTTTATTTTCAATTTTTAGTTTAGTTAGGTTAAGAAAAAAAAAGTGTTTGGGTTAAAATAAACTCTTTCACAACTTTAACTAAATGTTAGAAAGCTTTTCCAAAGGCTTTCTTTCCAGACCTACTCTGACATCTGACCAGGGAGTGTTTTCTAAATATCCCCAAACATTTTAGATAAAGTCAGTAGTGCTTTCATTTTCTAGAATGTGATAAACCTTTTCATATTATCTTGATAAAACTCTCAAAAGTTCCACGTGTGTCTAAAAAGTATTTTTTGGGACAAATTTTGTCATAAAGGATAAAAAATAATGAAAATCATGAATCAAGACCGATAAAAATAAAATTGCTTAGAACAGAGTCAGTGCAGATTTTGACAACAAGAACATTTAATTGCTATTATTGGATAAACATATTAAGCTCATTAAATATTCATGAGTCACATTTGCCATCCTGGGAAAAAGATATCACCTTCTCAGAAAGGCCTACGGTGTCTCTCCATAGTATTTCTGTTTTTACTTCAGTTTAACTTCAAATTAATCATTTGAAGATGAGGACTGTCTGTGGCAAAGCTCTGCCGTTGCCATGGATACACACATAAACACGTAAACAAACCTGGCTGGTATGTGGCAAGACAATAACAATAACAACCCTCTCATCTGGAGTTCTGTTTTTATCTGTCCATCGAGATCCTGCTTCACTTATTCGAGCAGCTCCTGGCACACAAACGATCCCCAGCAGAGGAGGACAACGGATCCCTGCCAGGCTGTTAAACTGGAGCTTTGCTCTTTTATTATCACAGCTTTTAAATTTGACAGACGAAGAAAATTAATGAATGGACCCGCATTTATTTAGTGCATAGTTTGTGTGTCCTTAAAATATGAAGATGCAATGTTAAATGTTGCTTTTTCATTATGAACATTTTGACTCTTTATCTCTGAAATTCTGCAGATAATTTCTTCAAATGACTCCAATGTATAAATCAAATGACTTAGATCAAAATATGTCTCACTTTTCAAACTCAGCCTTACCTTTGTAGCTGGATGCGTAGTGTGACCATGTGGTAGACCTCCAACAACATGTCGGCAACTGTGGCCTCTGGTGCGTCAGTCAGGAAGTGGATGGGCAGAGGGTTCCACCTTCCCACCTTGATGATGCCTGGACACAGACATGAAAGATTTCTGTCATCCTCTCCATCATCCCATCCTCCCATTATCTGTAAGAGCTCATCGTTTGCAGGGTCGCACAGGGCTGGAAACACCCTGATAATGTCTGCACCACTGTGCTGTCCACATCTCTGTCACTTAAGTTTTACATTTTTGATATCATACAGAATCCAATGCTTTAAGTGGAAAAAAAAACATAAGCCCCAGTACTCCCCTTATTCACCTGTTGGTATGTGAATCAGACGGCCAGTATCAGCAAATCATTAAGCAAATCATCTGAATTTCTACAGTCAATAAAAGATACAAGAAGATAATGCTGATTTTCACAAAATTATCAACACTTTTTAGTTCCTGCCACAGTACTTGGCTATATGTATTTGACTGTCGGAGAGCTGTGTCATCAGCTTTTGCAGCCACGCAAACATCACTGTCTACTTTTTATTCCTTTGCTTTTCTCTGTTTGTTCACCGTTGTTGTGACTTGTGAGTTAGCGTTAATGTGACGTGACACTTTCACGAGAATAAACGAGTGCATGTGGTCCACAAGAAAAGAGAGAAGCGAGCGTCCTGTAGTGCACCCTAATTTAATTTAAGTGTCATAATAAACCACCGAGAGACACTCTGACATGGCGAGGACAGGGAAGGGTACCAGGAGTTTGTGAGCAGCCCTGGTACACTGTAAAAAGTCCTGGTATGCCACCGGGTAAAATCTAGAAGTGAGGGTACTGCGCACCGGTGCATACTGACCCACTTAATGCACTGACAGAATCAAAGATAGGACAAATGGCAACACTAGGGGACAATCTCACAGAAAATGTAAGAAAGTGCTGGTTCAGCACTTCTTAGTCAAGGGTGTAAAATAATTAGGGCTGTCAAAATTAACATGATAATAATGAGTTAACGCAAATTCCTTTAAACGGCATTCATTTTTTTGACAGGCACACATTCTGTGATCATGACCCTCAGCCCGCCTGTAGTTTGGGAAATCAGGAAGTGATGCAGCAGTAATGTTGTCGATGGAAGCAGAAACAAACCCCCTCAAGTAAGAATGGGTCAAGAAAAAGGTCTTTTGAGCGGCTAATTCAGCCCCAAAGTTCAGCCAGATAGTTCTCTCAACAGGACCAAAGTTATTTGCATTTACTGTCGTGAAGTGAGTTACTACTGGAGTACGTCGCCTCTCAAATACCAATTGCTGGCCAGACATGCAGCTGATGCAGAGAGCGCTCCTCCCCTCGCCAAGGGCAGACCACGGTGGACAGTTTGTGATGGAGACGGAGGGGAAAAATATCCCTTTAAGGTACATTTAGAATAGATAAAAAGTGTGCAATCAAGTTGTGGTGAACTGCGAGTTAACAATGGGCCATCATGTGACTATATATTTTAACTGACTGATAACTCTAAAAATAATAAATGCATGCATTAAAAAATTTATGAACTTATTTTGTGCATGCATTTTTGCCCGGCCTACATTTGAGATCACATCCTGCCATAAGCCTTCCTTACCATCACTTCTTTTTTCGTTTATTTTTTTCAAATTTAATTTTTCCTACTCAAAACACTGAAACAATTACAGTTTAAAATCCAAACCTCTTTAATTTTCATCACTGGAACAATGTCCTGGTTTCTCAGAATAACTGTTGACCGCATTGTTGCCAGTGGAAACTGTTGCCGTCAGAGTGCATAATACTACAACTATTCTACCTTTAGATTAGGTTACATTGTGTTTTAGCTGTAAGTGATATTTTGCGTATTCTTGGGCCCATGTCAGTGAAACGAGGGCAAAAAATCAAACAGAAAAAAACCAAAAAGAGCTTTTTCTGTCTGAAAGTGTGTGTTTATGAATTAGCAGATGTTCACATGTAAGTATTTCTCTGTTGATTAGGAAATGCAGTTACATTTTTTAAAAACGCTTCAGACCTAAAAACACATGCAAGCATGAGACACAATACACATAAATGTACTTCACCTATTTGTTCACCATCACAATACACTGACAGACAGCCTCACACACACACACACACACACACATGGTCACATTGGTTTTTCATGGGGACTGGCTGGAGCTGTGAAAACTAAACAAAGCTAATCGCATTACTATCCTCTAAATGGGATCCAGACGGGTCCTCTCTCTTTTTTTGCCCTCTTGTTCCTCAGTGTTTCAGTCCCGCCTCCATGACCCCATATCCTCCTCTCTTTTCTCCTTTCTTTCTTCAGTTTTCTCTCCTCCCGAGTACCCTCTGGTCTCTCTCTTCCTCTCTTTTCATTCCCTGTTTTTGTTCTCTTCCAGTGTGTTTATATCTCAGTTATATCTTTGATTGCAGTCAGGCCGAGCTGTGTTTTTAATTATCTGGTCATAGAGGGGGAGCATCATTTAATCCACTATGAACAGAATGGACTGGTTCCCTCAGGGCAGCGAAGAACCCCAGAGGATCGCAAGACCACCATGACAACGTCTGAAAACTCAAACCAAAAGATATCACAGTGGCTCTAATAGTCAGTTTCAGTTTGTCTGCTACACATGGCAACGTCCTTTTTAATATGGAAGCCTCGTTTTCTATATACATACATAATACACTGTCTAATGTGTGTGAGGAAAACTAGCCCAAAACGCACTTCACCGATGACTTTTACGGGACATTTTCCATGTGAAAAACATACGTAGACATTTGGTTTTGAAACATAACGTATCTCATAAATTTGCATTATGTTAGGCGTGTTAAATTTAAGTCACTACATGCACAAACATCAGTTCAAAAATGTTTTATCATGATTGAAATGATATTTTCACATAACTGTGTATAACTGTCATGTGGAAATGTGCAATTACGTGTGATTTTCAAAATACTGCACGTGACAACCAAGGTTATCGTTAACAAAAACTAGCAAAATACCAAAAACTAGAACAGAAAAAACATTTTCGTTAACTGTAATGAAAATAAAAACAAGGCTTTCCAAAAAAACAACAACAATAAACTTTCAAGCTAAAGTAAAATAAATAAAATTGTTGAGAAAATATCCTTAGTTTTTGTTTTTGTCATGGTGTTTTGGGTGGATATTGAATCAATCTTTCAGGATCTACTTCCCTTCTTCCTCCTTCCTGTGGCATGCTAGACTTCCAGTCAGGCCACGCCCCTCTCGTAAACCAACCTGGCTGGCATCATGGCGGCGAGAGCTAATATAGACTAAAACTGATCAAAATTGAACTGAACTACAAAACTTACTTTAAAAACTAATTAAACCTGAACTAATATTAATAAAACAAAAGTCAAAACGAAGGAAAAATAAGAATCAATGAAAAATCCAAAACTACTGTAACCTTGGTGACAACATGAACTTTACAAGTAAAAGAGTTTTGTGTGTGTTTTTTATTTTTGTGAGGGAAAATCGCAGCCATGAGATGAATTTAAAAGAGGTGGAATAAAACATTTTTATGACAGCCAGAAAAAAAAACACTGAGCTTTTCCTCTTCTCTTTGTTCTTATTTTTTCTGTCTCTCTCTTCCACACAGAACCCCAAACACACACACTTGCGCACGCACACACACACACACACACATACAAAGAAACTCTTTCTCCTGGCAACCTTCTGCATGCAGCATCCGCACATCTGAAAATAAGCCATAACAATTTTGCTAATGCCAAGTTGGGTGGAAGCAAACGCGTGAATAAGCAGACAAACACACACACTCACAGAGGACACATGACAGCACACACAAGTGGACATGTACATGTACCAGCTCGCATGCAAGCATACACCCCCCCACCCACCCACACACACACTCACACGCTCACAGTGTGATGTTAAATGCATTAATAATTGATCCATCATTTTTTGGTCTGCTGTTCAATGGGCTCTGCTGCTTGTCCACATTTAAAAGTAGAAATCATTGTTCCCATTTCCACATTAAAATTCCACCTCCCAGAGACGCGCTTTCATGTGGCCGGCTGGCGGCTTGGCTCATGTCTGAGTGTGCCCATCCGCACAAACGCAAATCCATACACAAACACACACTGATGTCTCTGACTCCTCTCATCAACACTCACGCAGGCCCGCATGCATGGATGACACACACACAAATACACGTGTACATACGGTTCTCCCATTGTCCCAAATAAGTTTTAATGGTTACAAACGCCCGCACGCGCATGTTGGACTTCTTCCAAACTGGTTCCCGATTCAACCACTGCCACACACATGAGGTAAAAACCCCATAAGCACTGTTCACCAGTATCATCCGTCCTGCTAAAATCTGTCATGCTGTGATTGCAGGGAGCGCTCTTTGCCTCGAAATTTTCTGTCTGTAAAATAATTTTAAAGAGGTAGGAACCTCGCTTGAAAATGGCTGCCAAGAGTTTAAAGATGATAAGAGGCAACAACTCACTTCATCCAAAAACCTACGAGCACATTCTAATGAAGTGTACTTGACACAGTGTATGTACGCTTGTTTTCATAAAAAGTTATTGTCTTTTGTCATTTTAAAGTGACCACAAAAAATCTTTCAGTTTGATTCTAGCGCCCCCTTTGGACAAAAGCGATAGTGACACAAGAGCCTACTGTCCTAAAAATCTTTGGTAGCGCGTGCCAGGCAGGCAGAACTCGGGATAATGCCGGCAACGTGTGCATTTGTTTTGGAAAAGAGTGAAAGAGCGAAGGCAGGATGAATAAACACAAACACTACAAAGACAATGACAACTACCATTATTCAAAGAAGAAGAAAAAGACGAGGAGGAAGAAGAATACTCTGCCATCAGGGTCCTCAGGATTTCAAAAGTACCACAGCTTTATGGCACACAAACTATGCACAGGTTCACACCAAGAGGTTCGTCTGTGATGGGGGTCCACAATGGACAGTTTGTGATAAAAATTTGAATTTATTTTCTCTTATTTTTAGAAGGGGCAGTCCAATAATTATACAGATTAAGTAACCTGGTAACTGTAACAGTAACTGGCCTCTGCAGCATCAAGTGCAACCATTGACAGATTTAAGGAAAAATGCAGGTTATCTCTCACAAACCCTATGTGAAAACCAGAAAAATATTCTTAATAATATATTTGCTGACTTAAAAAGGTATTAAAAATTTATATAAGTATGCAGTGAATAAGAACACTGTATAAGTAATTGGTGCCCAAAATGTCACAGCGGCCTGCAGGAACCAAAAGGTCTGAACTCAGATGTCCAGTAGATTCCTGACATTGTCTGCAGCAGTGACCCTTTGTGGCCTGTTAGACGTGGCACTGCAACAATGCTGTGTGTACCCCACCACCCCCGTCCCACCCACACACACACACACACACACACACACACACACACACACACTGACCACTGTTAATTGTTCACTTACTAAAGCCGTAAAGTACAGGTCTGCTCCCATCCATTCTATAAAAGCCTTCAGACCCTTATAATTGAAATAAACAATATCTCCCAGTTAATTACTAGGCTAAGCTAATTAAAGAAAGGCCGTGGTCCTCGGCAGGGACTTTAAATACACCGCTGGGACGCAAGAATGCAGGACACAATTCAAACAGGGAGAAAATAGCTGGGACTCTGTGTAATTTTGGTTGTGGACCGCAGGGGAAAAAATGTATAATTTAAGCCAGAAATTATTCATTTAACATAAACGCTTGTTTTAAAAAACAAAAAGTATTCATTTGAGAGAAGCGGGGGAGAACTCTGTGTGTGTGTGTGTGTGTGTGTGTGTGTGTGTGTGATACTACAAGACTACACAACTATCCATGCCAAGTGTATGTGACTTTTGGTGTGAGCA
>JAPQLA010000005.1:3102508-3114343 GCA_029822935.1 Naso vlamingii | reverse complement strand
CGAGCTCTGCCCGTCTCTTCCTTGTTACTGCACGCACAGTCCAAAGAATGGGATCTATGTTCTTGTCTGGAACTCAGGAGAGAGGAAAATAACAAAAAGAAAAAAAAAGTTGGTGTATCCCTGTAAGACTGTTTTCAGTACCTTGGAAAACATACAGTATAAAGTGTTAGCTATGTCATTTTGTGGTAAAAGATGTGATGCATCACACACTTGCACCGTGATTGGCTTACAAAGAGTAAGATCCTCATTTCTGTGGTCTGCAGTTATTTGCCACTAAATTATTATGTCCAGATATTACATCATTACTTTCAGTCGAGGCCATCTCCTGTACATGCATTTTGTGTGTTGTGACCTCGATCACAGACTCCCACGCACAACTGAGTAGGATGACACTAAGATCCACGCAGACCTGTTGATGAGTGGGGCTCTCCTGGCCACTTTGCACACAAAGTGCTGGAGGAAGACATCCTGGATGTAGCCCTGCGCTGCAGCAGACACCTTGCTCACCACACTGCTGTCGTTGGTTCCCTGTACCTGGAGAAAGCAATTTTTAAAAAAAAGAGAACTTTGATCAATATGACTCATTTGCAAATGTTCGATAAAAAAGGTGAAAAGTAGAAGTTATGAGACAAGTCAACAGAGTTTTAGCTGATGAATGTTGCAGCATATTGTCTTTCGCTGAGGTTACATTTACATTTGGCATGCTGCTGCTCTGCATTGTGTACAACACTTGTGCAAGGTCTGATTGACACTTCAACACAAAAGTTTTCAGCACATTGTTAGGACGAGTCTGGGTTGTAGTTAGCACGTTTATTACAGCTGTCAATGTTGCTACAGGAAGACTGACAGCTGTAATTTGCTGTAAACACAAATTTCAACATAATGGGGCTTTAATGTGTAAGTCACAATGTATTGCTGAAGTCGGTTTAAATCAAGCAGATGTTTCAAATATTTTATACCTTGATGGGCAGTTTAATCTTTTATAAGCTTTTGTTAAGTTATGGTGAAATGTGAGACTTGCCGCAGTGTCGCTTCCCTGATTCTTCTTCTCCTTTTTGTTGGTCGTTGGCATTATGTCATCACACCGTCATTTCACTCTGCAGGCGAACCACAACACACACGTTGCTCAATGTATTAAATTACTGTTGAAAAAATTTCGCTGTTGTGAGTAACGTTGGTTCACTAATCAAAATAATTCAACATCCTTCACGTGGTCAGGACTTCCGTGCACCTCACACTCTGCGTTCTTGCGCCCCCTTTCGGCCTGGAGTCAATAGTAATAATCTCTCGGTCAATTAGATGTCTTAAAAGTCCACACACACATTATTTCTGCATTAGAGATCATCCTTGTGAGCAAAAGAGTATTAACATGCGGTGGTTCACTTTAAATGCTCAGCTAAGCCTTGATTTTTGAGTACATAAATAATAATTGTTGGTATCATAAAAAAATATATATGAGGCTGCAAAACAGCGATAATAAATCTTTGCCAACATCAACAAATTAAGTCGAATTGAGGAATATGAAAAAAGATAAAAGTAGCTTAAATGGACGGTTGTGGTCTGCGGTGACGGGACGACAATGCGGCACTCACTGCGCATGCGCCAATTTACAGGAAGTGTTAACATTTTCTTTAACCAGCTGATAGCCAAATTGTCAACAGATAAGTCTGCGATACCTGGCTGCTAAAGCGACAGTATATACGGTAAATATTTTCTCATTTCCCCCTCAGTGTCCTCATGGTGTTCGGGTGGCCGTGTGCGGCTGCTGCCTTCAGTGAGGCGTCGAAATATGAAGCTTTGATTCAGTTTGTCTCGTCCGACCTGAGCGGTCGAAGCGGTGTCCCGTTAGCACGGAACGTTAACGCGCGATAAGGCTGCCGATGTGATAACAGTCACCCTCATGGTGGCAGACTGCAGACATGCCGATCACACTCCGTCCATATATCTCACAAAATGGCGTTTAGGTTGGAGAAATGTTTGGTGGATTTGCTGCAGTGATGGGTGCTCGGCAGTGCTGTCAGGGAGGTGGGAGACAGCAGTCTGAGGTGCAGCATCACTGTGAGGCGCAAGTTTGACTGCAGGATAATGGGACACAGCTCGAAACTGGCAACCCTTTCAAACATGGCTCTGATTCAGTGAACACGCAAGGCTGAAAACATCCACAGCTGTGCAGCAATCTAGACTTGTTGCTCGTTATTCCTTGGTTTCATGGCGAGGACTCCTCCACCCTTCCTTAATTAACCCATCTCTTCAGACTGTATGGGTGAAGCGTGAGAGTGAAAGACAGGTGTCTGTCAGGCAGGGTAGGATGTGAACACAGTAGACATGTTAAGCGATGCATCTGCAGTGCAAACTGTTCTCTTGTCATTCAGTGACTTCATGTCAGATCTTCATTCTTGAACATAAACCCCCAATCATCAGACCATGGATGCACTTGAAGACAGAAATAACGACATACAGACCTACAGGCAGGCCTGGGCAATACAGCTGGAAAACCTGTCATGATAGTGAAGGTTCATATTGGTCGATATCAATAATTATTGATCATGTAGGTTGTGACTGACGACTTGTTGTGCAAGCTGAGGGGTGGGAACGGCTACAGTGGTAAAATGAGCAAATATCACAATATTTTTGAACTAATACCTCAATACTGAGACAGTACTGTAAGGATGACAATTGGTGATTCCACAAAAAAATGACCCCAATGACATTTTATGATAAATAATCATCGGTAATGTGGATAAGTGAGTAAAGGTAAATAAAAGAACAATGAGAACAGTCTGATTAGCTCAGAAAATCACATCATTTTACTGTAATGAAGCCTTTTCAACCAGGAAAACACAACACTTCATATCACAATATGATATCCAAAGTCTGTCACGATGTCTCGTCTCACATCACGATACGGTACTATTGACATATTGCCCAGCCGTCTATACAGGTAAGGGATGATGCAATCATGCACCAAAACAAAACCTTTCACTTCTTTATTCAGAGGAAACAAGGAGTGAAGAGAGATTGAGACAACTAGACGCTACACTTTGTTTGGAAGGCAGTGCAAGTGCTCCACCTCAGGGAGGAGGCCCAGCCCCTCTGCCATCTCCTACACGGGCCGAAATGAGCTCCAGAGGGAGTGGAGGCCGCTCCAACGGCACTCTACCACAGACCAAGATCTGCCAGTTCAAGCTGGTGCTGCTGGGTGACATGGCTGTGGGGAAGTCCAGCCTGGTCCTGCGTTTCGTCAAGGGACAATTCGATGAGTTCCAGGAGACAACCATAGGAGGTAAAGACGGGCAAATGTGGACTGTGTGTGTGTGGATGTCGGGGACGAGGCCAGTGAGGCTGAGGGTGAGTGCTGGTTGGTTAAAGAAAACCTGCTAACCTGTCATTTTATTTTCCCCTCTCTGTCTAGCGGCGTTCCTGGCTCAGTCGGTGTGTTTAGATGATACGACAGTAAAGTTTGAGATCTGGGACACTGCAGGGCAGGAGCGCTACCACAGCCTGGCTCCGATGTACTACCGCGGTGCTCAGGCTGCTATTGTTGTCTTCGACATCACCAAGCCGGTATGAGCAGATCTGAAGTAATTAATTACTTGTTTATGCTGGACTAAGTAACGTCTTTTTTTTTTTTTTAAGCTAAAAAGTCAAATAAGTGATTTAACTTAACTTTAATGCAAAGCCTACAACACAATATTCTGATCCACTCTGGGATATTTATTTCAACATTAAAGCATTAAATTGCCGAGTACAGGAGGTGAGCCTTGTTTCTCAGCTGGTGAATACATTTCAAAGGTTGTGGTAGGTGTGTGGACATTTTATCTAACCTTGGAGCTTTATTTGTGCAGGAGACTTTTGAGAGAGCCAAAGCCTGGGTGAAGGAGCTGCAGAGGCAGGCCAGTCCGAACATTGTTATCGCACTGGCCGGGAACAAGGCTGACCTGGCAGAGAGGAGACTAGTAGAATATGAGGTAACAGACTGGAGATGACCTCTGTTTGCAGGCTAAAACCTGAATGAACTGATAACTGATCACCTCCCTGAACTGCATAGTAATCAATGTGGAGCACAGGTTAGATATGTTTTATTAATTGATGGATATTATTTGCACCCTGGGTTCTCTATGTAGTATGCGTGTGCAAACAACATTACAGACACATAAGAATAGAAAAGAGCACAAGGATTTAATTCAATCTGTTTGAATTTCCATTCTGTGGACTTTGAAACTGCACTTTACAGCTCAGACACTGTGAAGTCTGAAGTCTATGCAATTTTTAGATAAGACACAATTCAGCTCTCTTCAGTCTTTTTTCATGTTTAAAGTTTTGTGTTTTTTTGTTTTTTCCAAATTACTGCTGGTGTTATATTTGTATTTGTTTGCCTGTTGTGTGGCAAAGGAGGCCCAGACGTATGCTGAAGACACTGGCTTGCTGTTTATGGAGACGTCTGCCAAGACGGCCATGAACGTCAATGAGCTCTTCCTGGCCATTGGTGAGCGTTCCCCTCATTTACAGTTAAACCAAAAGTTAGAGTTTTATTTTACAAGACAATGAGATTTAGAGCTGCTGAAGCAACCTGAACCGACATGTTCGGTTCAGGTTGTTTATCTGTCTGTTGGCAGCAAACGTCAGGAACTGCACACAGACTTCCTGCAAGGAAGTTAAAGCAACAGTATGTAACTTGACCGTGACTGGCGGCTTTGAAAACAAAACGTAATGATGCATGTTAATATGTCGCACAAAAAGCAATTTTAGTTTTAAAAAAAATGTCCTCTGATTTTCCCTCTGATGTCCTACGACTGCTCTGCCTCAGTGCTGTGATTCACGGAGGTTCCTGAAAGCAACATGTAGGCTGCCTGCAGACTGAAGCTGCAGCTGCAGCAGCAGGTCGTTGTTGGTGACAGCTCCGCTAAATAAAAGGCTGCAGACAGACAGAGCAGTCAAAGGACATCAGAGGGAAAACCAGAGGACATTTTCTTCATAAAATATGTCCCGATTTCACTAAAACTGCTGTTTTGTGCGATGTATTAACGTGCGTCATTCAGTTTCGTATTTTAAAGCTGCAGTCGGGGTCTAAGTTACACATTGTTGCTCTAAACCATGGGCAGTAAACGTGATATTTTTGATGCTGATCCAGGTTAAAGTATCTTAGAAAGGTTTACTAGACATTAAATATGATTTCTTTTTTTGAAACACATATTCAGCATTTTCTTAAGAAAAAATGTTTTTCTTTAATGAAAACATGAATTACTTGTTACTCACTTTAGTTACTAGACATAAGTTATCCCTTAACTGCTCATCCACAATGTGGATTTTGGTGCAGATTGAGAGCCCAATTAAGGATTTACGTAAAATATTTCTCTCTAAATCAAATAAGTTTCAGAAATAATCACCCTCCCCTCAGTTTCAGGTGAAATAATGTAGCTACCTCAAAAACAAACGAACAAAAAAGTCTGTGATGTATTTAAAAATCTATTTTTTTTTAAATGAAATAACAATCTAAATATATTTAATTGAGATTTCTCTAGGTGGCGATAGAGTGGCCATGTTTCCACTTGTGCGTGTAACTAGTGTCCGTCGACCGGATGAAGCCCCCAGCGTCCAATGCAAGGAAATGCATTTCTTTATGGAATGATAGAAACGTAACAGTAGAATGAGATTCATGATGTGTTAAAACTATAATCTCATTCTTTCTAACTATACAAACTCACTTGACAATCCAAATGAGCAGCTGAACTGAAGAAAATATCCAGCTAGCTATAGCAGCTTGTTAGCTAAGCTAGCAGACTGTCGTACAGCGTCTCTGAAATCCACCGCCAAAAGTTCAAATTTTTGAAACGTACTCAAGGCAAATTCAAGATCAAAATATTACGGAAAGAAGGAGTTTCACAGGCACATCAAATATCACAGAGATTTTTATAGGAATGAATGAATTTCCGGGTGACTCGACTTCTTGCACATATGTGAGTGGAAACTAGGCACAAGACACGCCCCTTCCAGCAGACCACACGGGACCTTATTTTGGGAAAATGTGTAAAGAGGTCAATGGAGAGAAATAAATTATTTTTGATCCCGTTTGAATTGTGCCCTCACTCTCAAACATGTTTGTTATTTTAAAAGTACAATTTTACAAATAAATAAAGTGGCAGTTTGTCATGAAGGTAGTTAAGTGCCACATAGTTTTTTGTGAGACTGCTGAGTCATCTACGTCTCTCAATATCCGTCACCAACGCTAACATGGCTGTAGCTTTAGCACAGTTTCTTTGATTCCTTCAGAATGAGGGAAAATGGATTAAAATAAGGAAAAAATTATTCCAAGCATGGGCATGTTGAGAGCTGCAGCTCAGCAAACTGAGTTAGCTGCTTCTGTCACAGATCGTTGTTGAGACGTCACTTACATCACGACTGGGTGTGTCGTCTTTCTAAACACAGATTTTCAAAGTCAGCAGTTGCGTGATAGACTGCGACTTTCTTAACTTGAAAAATTATCTTTTAAATCGACACACATCATATTTGAGATTGACGAAACAATTTAAATGGGATCAAAAAAATGGTCTTTTTCCATAGACTACTGTTTATATATTTTTTCCAAAATAAGGTCCCATGGAACATAAGTAGAGGGGCGGGACTTAAGCAATCTTTATGTTTTTAGTACTTTCTAGTTATAAAGTGTAACATGTTGTTAATTTTGATGTAAAACAGACAAAAAATAATCCGAGACTGATATGTGAAAATATTTCACTTCTTAATGTAGCAAAAAAGATGCCAAAAACAGACACCCAAAACCCAACACATGCAGCGCGGCATCGGGGAGTCAACCTGCAGGACCCAGACGCCCACTCGACCAGAGCCTGCTGTGGTGGGAACTAGATCTCTACAACTCTCACTCGTACTTCACCATTCGCACCATCACAGCCCGTCAACCATCCTGTCTCCTTCAACCAACCTACAGGGGTGAGCCTGGTGCAGGAAACCCCGGTACCCACTCACCCCCCACCCTCCATCCATCCTCCTGTCCAAGCAGACAGAAAATCAGAGACGGTAATTTAAAGGAGAGAATTTGAGGAAAGGAAGAGAAAGTGGAGATGGAGGAGAGAGACACAGCGTTTCACATCCGTGTTAAGCACCAACTGAGATTCTACTTTGGAAAAATTACAAGTGGAGGTTTAGGTGAAGACTGAATTGAGAGGAGGAAACACAGAATGTGGACAGTGGCAGCGTGTTGTAGTCTTTAGCACTAATTGTGGGTTTTCTTTTGTTTTCCTTCTACCTGGCAACATCTCAGTCAGCCCTGATGGCATAAAATGCACAAAATGAGCAGCACATGCTGGTGAGTAGCCAAAAAAGGAAAGGAGAAAAAGGGGTGTAGACATAAAATTAAGAAGCCAAATGGTTTGTTTGTTGCCACTTTCTTCTTCTCCTCTGTCAGGGCCTGCGCCTGCCTGCTTTGCCTGGTCCCAGTCATGAGTTAATCAAATCCTGCTGTGAATAACGCCACATGTTGTACCACTGAAATGATCCATCCATGATCATCCCTCTCTGTCCTGCCTGAGCTTCCCTTGTGTCACACGGGAAGACCCATGGCACAGTTTGCCTAACATAAACCAATTTGTACGTATTTATTGTCCAGTGTTTTGACTTGTCTTGACTGCTGGTAGTTTCTTTAGTGTTTCTGCGGAACAGTTTTTTTTCTCGCAAGTCGTGTCCATTTGTCCAGATAGAACCTTAAAGGAGAACTTCGGTTCTTATCACATTAAGCCTGGCATAAGCTTATTTATGATCATATACATCGCTGCTGTCTTGAGAGGGTGAGCTCATTGCTGACGTCACCGCTAACTTAACACAACAGGGGTGCAGGAGCACTGAGACCCTAATTAGACGGTGCAAGTTTTGGAACAAACGAAACACTTTTGTTGCAGTTTGTCCTTCCTTTCACGTGACAACGGCGGGCTGGCACCCTTGAAACTGCAAACGTTTGAAGCTAGGTTTCAGAGTAGAATCTTTTGAAACTGCAACAGTTTTTCCGGCTGTGTAAACTGACAAGCCTGTGACAGCGGTGACTATGCTAATGCTAATGCTAGCGCAAGTCAATGCATTCCCCTCTAGCCCCTACCAGACACAGATGAAACACTCCACAGTGCACCCAAAGACTGAACGACTGAATATGACGACAGTCTACTGAGGCAAATTTAAGTGTTCGTACCATAATTTCATGAGTCAAACTACGGCTGAATTTCTTTAATTTGTGGCTGTTCAGGGCTTAACAGCAACAGGTAGTAAACAACTTCGGCAGCTCTGACGGTATGTCATTACTAACTTAGACCGCCTACTACTGGCCTGGCATGTATACTACAGTGCTTTCTGTTGTTTGTGTAAACATTGATTTTTTTTTTTTTAAGATGCAAAGGAAAGACTTTTCTGTTTTTGGTAGGGCTGCTCTCATTTAAGCGTGGCCTGAGACAATCGTTCAAAACACACAAACACTCATTTCTAAGACGACAAGACATTGAGACAATCCGTCAAACTCAGCGAGTGGTCAGTGGCGTCCACTCGTGTTCTAACACTATAACATGATAATATTTAAAGGAAGACGTATGACCCAGACAAGGCTTTCACCTGCTTCCAGAAACAAAGAAACAGCTGTTTGCAGGTCATGTGTCATCGTTTGTGTTATAGCGTCAGAACACAAGTGGACGCCACTGACCACTCGATGAGTTTGACGGATTGTCTCAACGCCCGTGCACATCCATTGTTTGTAGCTAGCAGTGATGTCAGCAGTGAGGTCATATTCTCAAGACTGCGCTGTTCTTCATAGTGTTGCTATTGATCATGTGTATATGAACATAAATATCCTTACAATGGGGCTGAATGTGCAAAAAAACAAACTTCTTTAAACTCATAATGTGAGGCAGACATTTATGATTTTTTGAGATTTTCCTTTTTCGTTGTTTCTCAGACACATCTGCCTCTTTAGATGAAAGATTGCTGAATTGCAGTTTTGCTCAAGCACTTTGGGTTTAATCGCCTTGCATGAGGGCTCATGAGAAAAATGTTAAGCTCCACAGGTTGCACCTGTCGACAGCAACAATATATAGACTTAATATAGAGTGTATGTTGTCACATGACTTTACTAGTGCTGTGTATGAGCAAGAAAGCATTAGCTCTAACTGATTACATGCTTGTAGCAGAGATCATAGAAGTACTGCGTCAAAGACAAGACTTGCAAAGTCCCAGTTTTGAATGAATTCCTTAATGTTTTTAAATGATCACACTGAGTGATGGGTCTAATTTTAGTCCATCAATGGTTCTGCACAGATACAATTACTGGCATTTAAATAAATTATAAATATCAGTATATGATAACGTATTGGGGCCCATTTGTAGTAAACCTGTAACATGCCCTACAGGAGAAAATTTGCCTATCTTGTGTTTGATGTGTCCCTCATCTGTCCCTCGTCCCAAGTTTAAGGTAGTTTGTGAACATGAAATCATGGTGATGGTAAATAGTTTGATTTAATTAACTTAATATGACGCTCTAAAAAAAGAGTCGTGTGCTCAGTTGCTTTCCAGAGCTTAGCTGAAGAAAATAACAAAGCAACTGATGAAAACACACACAAAAAAAAACAGAAGTGCCTATTTCCAGTTTTTTTTTTTTTTTTCTGTGAATCATGTTTGGGGCTTTGTTAATGTGCTTCTTAGGCAAAATGTAGGGAAACCATTTTTCTGACATCAGCTTGTACTATAAACCAATAGCTTGGCACCCTGTCACGGCTCTTTGAATGGATGTAAAGAGATCCTGTTGAATACACTGTATGTTCGACACTGTCTGATTTTAATGGAAGCGTATGTTGATTTTGGAGAGCACACCTGTAAACCAGGAATGGAACATTCAAATGATTCGAATCAAAGTTATAAATCTGTTTGGTTCAAACATGTACTGGTGTCCAGAAAAATCTTCTTTGTTTTTTTTTTCAGATTAACGACTGCACAATCCAGCACCTTGGCTAAATATGGGGAGAGTCTCAACATAAGATCTGACCTGTTTCAATCAGCAGTTAAAGGAGCTATATACAAAATCCATTCACTGCGAGTGCACTCTGAAGCATCACACCAAAACAAACCTGCATGTCAGCCACACCTCCCCTTCCCAGTGGCCCTCCACCCGCTCCACCCGCTCCACCCTCTGTTCTCAGTAACTCTGCTCAACGGCAGCGCCATGTTTGCTTTGAGAAGAATTTCAGGCTCTGGCAGACCAAAAAACCCTCATTACTGAAAACTACGCAATATTAAATAAAAAGAATAATCCAGTGCGACAGATAACAACCTTCACGACCAGACAAGTTCTGTTTTTCTGTGATTATTGCATGTACGGAAGAATAGCAGCCTTCAGTAGGAGTCTTTCTATCGATCTGTGCAGCGTTGACCTGAGACTGAGCTGTGCTGAGCCGTTCAGTGCAAACCAAGATGAGTCTCACGCTGCCTCTGGTACATAAAACACAAACATGTTAAAAAAACACCGGAAAAAAGCAGTAAAACTGACTTAAATAGCTAATATCACAACACATTATAACATCTGTGTAATTATTTAAAGTGACTGTGGGGAACTTTTCATTATTTATGAAAGTCTCATGATTCCTCTGATGATCACAAATTTCCTGTAACAGCAAACGAGACCCTCAGCGGTGATGTTAGCCCTCCCTCTTGTCTGTCAGTAACATTAGCCGGGCCTGGGTTAAATGTGAAAATATGCTGGGCTGCTCCTCACTCTCTGTGACGTTTTATAAAGGGGGCGGGGCCAACGGTTCTGAAGGGAGGAGGTTCACATGAACGAACATGAACGCGCAGCTGTCCCGACTACCAAGACAAAGAAACTGAGAAGCCCGATGAGAACACCGAGAGGGTGTGTGACGTCACTCTCCTGTCTAGACGTCAATATGCCGCCAACCCTTTGAGAAAAATGTTTGTCCTGAAATCCAATAAAAGTGAAACTTGTATAGAGCTCCTTTAATTAAAAGCTAAAATGATTTGTTCTGACCTTTGAGACACTAACAGTCTATTTGCTCCTTATGTACATTGAACAGCATTTACTTTTTCATTCTTCATGGTCACAAGTAAGTTCAATATTCTGTGCAACTGAGAGGACAAACATCATTAAACTAATCGATTTTTCATCAGCATCTTGAGTATGCGTAGTGTTCAATAAAGCTGTGAATGGTGTCTGGAGTACTTTCACTTGCCTCGAGCCTCAGATAAGTGAAACAAAGACAGCGATAGCCACATTTTATTAGTTTCTTTTGAGAGTTTGCCAAGTGGCTGCACAATGATATGTGATATCATTTCATTTTTAGAAATGATTTTCATTTTCTAGCCTCTAGACTTTTTGCTGTTCTCTTGAAATTTCATGTACAAAAATATTCAACACAAAAAAACCATCTGTTTCCTAAAATTCCCTTGGTTTAATTAAAATCTATTTTAAAAAAATCATATTTTAACAAAGAGAGACATTTTCATGGCTATAACTGCCTTTCTGTAGGAAATAAATTCATAAACTACCGCTCTTTTGTCATGTAGTCTGAATTTTAGGCATTTCAATGAAGCCATATCTCTGCTTTGTACAGCTCATGCCAGTGGCTGCATAAAGGCAGACTGAATGTGTAAATTAATATCACATTTTACAATTCAATATGACTTAATAGACAATTGTACACTCTGTCACAAATGGTATGGAACGAGTCCTCACCCTGACCTCTAAAGGTGTGTTCAGACCGAAAGTGATGAACACGATGTATTGCAAGAAACAGCAGTATCGTGTCGCTTGATCATAACTGGATCATATTTTTC
>JAPQLA010000005.1:2949815-2961862 GCA_029822935.1 Naso vlamingii | reverse complement strand
ATAGGGCAGACAAGAAGCCTCATAAATAATGCAGAACTGGTGATTGCACAAGAAAGAAAAATATATTGCACTTTTAACTCTTGTATTTCATTTTGTCATTTATCCCTGTATGTTTTAATATTCTCGATGGCTGGTACTGCTGCTGTTTCGCTCACACCCTGAAATCAGTAAACCTGTTTATAGAGTACTTCCTCACACAAATTCTCTCCTCATCATGTTGCATTTGTCACTCTGTTACGTCAAACTTAGTGCATGTGTTTGCTTGCTGTGTTTCTGTTTGTTGTTGTAATGTTATCGTTTCCACACCCTGAATTTAAAGTGATTGTATCATATTGTATATTTTGAAGGTGCCCAGTGTTCATGTGCTGTGCATACAGTGTTTCACACCAAAGTGTATCATGTAAATGTTTAAGGTCTGAATCACCGAAGAAGCTCTGTGGCACACTTCAGCAGGTTCTTATCCCTCGAGCCGCTCAGTGGCCAACCGAAGAGACTGAGGTCATGTTGCGCAGCTTCAAGGTGTGCCATGAATCTCAAGCAGGACACCATTAAATATCAGAGAAGATACAATGATAAGCCAATGATGATCTCGTTATGAGCTGTGGTTCGTGTCTTGTGTCATCTTGCTAACACAGCTGTCAGGTTTTTAAAGATTGTGGTTGCCGACGCTGGCTCCGGAGTTTTCACCAATCAACATACACTTCGGTCACTGTAGTTCCTTATGTACTGTGGAAGTACCCACTGTGGAGTTGGAGCTAAAAGAGTTACTCAAAATGTATTTCTAAGAACTACAGTAGTTCACGGTTCCTGCCGTTCGGTTGCAACACAACAGGAAGTTCTCAAAACTATGAAATGGTTCCCGTGGTCCAGAAAGGCCTAATACAGTCAGTAAAACTACCTTGGGTGAATACATAACAGACAAAGAATTTATAGCCATTCTAGCAGCTTTGTGAAGCTGCATTTAGACCACTGACATACTGACATACATACATGTGTTACAGTGGTCCTCATTAATGAAGTGATTATGCAGGAGAAGAGTTTCATAGGCACATATCACAGAGATTCCCATCAGAATGAATGACTTGGCTGCGTGCACTTATGGAAACGAGGCGTAAAAGACTTAATGCCAAACAATATCATGTTGTTTTAAAAAAAAAATAAATGTAGCATTAAACAATCATATACAATCAGTGCACCTTCAGAATAAAACTCAAACTGCATTTGAACTTAGCAGGGTCCAGTGTCAGTGCCATTCATCATGTGCTCGGATCAAAAACACAGAGCCTACAAGCTTTATTAACTGCACTGAGGGCTGCAGTTTGCCTCTAATAGCTACTTTATCTGAAGTGTGGTGGCCCATAATAATGACCATTAGAGTAAATAATGATTATTTGTTTTTGTTTTTTTTCCTCCTCAGTTCTCAAGGGGATATTACAGTGTAAACTGTCTTTTCTGTTTTTGTCAGAGTGAGGCCGTGGAAAGTAAACCGAAAGAGGATTTAAAAAGTGTGAGAGAAGTACAGCTGGATCACAAGAGGTATTTACAATGTTTACAGTTTGTTTATTTATTTATTTATTGTCATTAATGCTGCAGCACAAAAGCAAAGAATTTTGCTAAGTACAGCATTAGCTAGTTTTATGTGAAGCGCTTTTAATTTTATGGTGTTTTCACAGGGTGAACTCAGCCTTTCTGGAAAAACTTGAGAGGCAAGGCAGAGGAAGTACGAATCCCTGTTTTCCATCTGAAGACTTTGAGTACCCGCCGTCCCGAAGCCTTAAACAACAAATCGCTCACCTGAACCTGGACTCAGGAGGCGGCTGCTCCGACTGGACACAGGAAGCTGGTGAGCTGAGAGTAAATGGGTGAACAGCTCCCTGTCAGCTGCTTCTCACGCCTTTTTTTAGTCTGGCTCAATGCTGGTTAACCAAATCTAAATCAGACATGTGACAAGAGTTGCCCACCTCATCCTTTCTTAGAAGACTGTGATTGTCTGTTTAGTCTGCGTGAAAATCAAAGGCTTTGCGTGCTTCACGTGTAGGCAGGAAGTTATGCGTGGTACATAGTGATCTCGTAGTTCCTGGCATTCAGATCCTGCTGATACTTGTAGTTTGTGTCAAATGTATGTCTAAGAATGTATTTTTCCTTCATTCTGGGCACAAGCCTTTGCTTCTTTAGCAATATATCAAATACACATCTGCTGACACCAACACACGCACGACATCATACTCATTAGGCTTCTGTCAGTCAGGGAGGATAATTCTCAACTCTTGGCCTGCAGCCAAAACAGACAGAGGAGCCATCCCTCGCTTTAGACTTAGGCCGGGACTGAAACGCTGAGTTTGATACCTGGCTGCCTGCTGCACACCTGTGAATACCTGCCACTCACGCTGACTGTACCTGTCATTCCTGCTACTGCATGTGTGCATGCCACATGTAATGAAATGCATTCTTAGTACTTACTGCTTTTTAAATACAAGCATAATCCAATCCAACACTTAAACTAACAGTAACCCTGTAATGAATAAATGAATGAATGTCTTGATACATGACTGCTATAGATGTGAAAGGGTTTATTAACCCTTTGCATTCTTAATGAGCACCAAAGGCTCATTTTGATTAGATGAAAAAATTATAATCTACACAGTTTTAATTTTTATTACTATTTGCATGGTTGGATATTACTTTGGAAATGCAATAGGTTACAGATTACTAGTTACCCTATTTAAAATGTAATAAATAATGTAACTATTTAAATTCCTTTATCAAAATAATGTAGCTTATGAAATGTCATTACTTTTTGATTACTTTTCTAGATTTATAACAATAATATATTCAACTGTTAACCATTTTCACATTTTCAAATATTTAAACCAGGCAGTGTTCATGACAGACATGAAGCGCTGCAAATTCAAACAAGAGAACCAATCAAAAGCATCAGAATATCATCAAACATTATTCAACGGCCTTGACAGGAAGTGGCAAAAGAAGACATTGTGCACATCAAAAACATGCAAAGCAACAAAGTGAATATTATTCAACATATAGCCTGAGCTTTTTACAGAAAATATTCAGATGTAACTCCTTTTTATTAACATTTTCAAAAGTAACTGTTATCCGATTACACGTTTTCTCAGTAAATGTAACTGATTACATTAACATTTATTTTGTAATTAAATTACACAATTTCATTACATGTCACTAGTTACTTCCCAACACTGATTATCTGATCATAAATACTCAAAAAATCTTTTTGAATACTAAAGCATCACAGTATTGTTAGATGATGCAATGACAAACACAAACACCCACAGATACTTTACACGCAACAAACAAACAGTGATAAATTAACTGAATGCAAACAGACTCACAGTTGATTATTTCTTAAATTGTTTTTTCAGACAGAATGCCAAGCTTGTTCTCTCTCCAGCCCCTCAAACAAAAAATTGGCTACTTTTTTTTTCCACAGCGTCTTTTAGAAAGAGGATTCGTGATGTGGCGTTGATAGGTGCCTAAACAGCAGATATTTGTATTTTTATGTTGTTATTTGAGCTAAAACTGAGCTACATCAACTGACTGAAGAGTTATTGATTTGTCACATTTTAAGTTTGTTTATGTCATCCAAGCAACAAACAAGCAATATATAGAACATAGCAAACAAGCAGTATGTATTTAATATTGAACCATTCTGCTGGAAAGGGACTTGAACTGTGCAGTTCCTTACTGAACATTTTATGAGAGGATGTTTAAGAAAGTGCAATTCATGGGCCGTCTTCCTTCTGCTGGTCAGGCTCTTTTTCAAGCTGATAGTCAAAACCCTGCCAATCAGAACAGCAGCCAAAGCAAAGTGATTTCATCAGAAAGAGGTTAAAGTTAAATTAACCAAGAATATTTCAAACCTTGAGTCCAGGCACTGCTGTTGTAGGTGCAGATCTGCATGTTGGAACAACATCGTCAACTCATGTTAGACTCGTCCTTTAGCACTGGTCTATATTTTACCAGTGTACTGATCGTCTTTCTGTTCTGTCATCAGCTGCCCAAGCCAATTTCCTGCCTGGTTTGTGACAGTCCCTCTTGCCTGTGCCTAATGTAGGCCCTTGTCCCCGCCTACATGTTTGTCCCTATAGAAATGAACCAACTTACAGCAGTGAGAACCAAGGTTGTAATAGTTGTGGATTTTTCAAAAGTTTTTTTATTTTAATTTCATTTTGACTTTTTAGTTTTCACTTTCAGTTTAGTTTTAATTTGTAAAAGCGAGCTTGTTAGTCGAGTTTATTTTTTAGTTTTTATTTTTTAAATTTTAGTTTATTTTTTATTAGTTTTAGTTTTAGTCTTTTTTGTAATATGGGGTTTTTGTCAGGGGCAGGATTTTAAAAAAACTCATGAAAAAGGTCCTGGTTCTGGTTCTTGTGTTGGTTTGATTGAACTCACCACTGGCTGTCACATCACTTGCATCACTGTAGCAGAGTCTCCAGCTGCACCGCCTGCCGGTGCTGTTTCGAGGTCGGGGGGCTCATGCTGGGTTTCTGCCCTTGAACATTCCATACAGAGTGTGAAGTCTGACAACTTCCAGTCTGACAAATTCCAGGCTAGTCAGAACTGCAGAGTAGCATGAATGTTAGCTGCGGCAGGAGAACCAGCTTCCTCCCCGACATTTTGGTTGTCCCAGTTGAGCTTTTTAGAAGTAAATTCAAAGTGGGTTAGTTGGGAGCTTTGTTTTCTCTTTGCCATATTTAGTCCATGAGTGAACCAATATCGAAGCAATAAAAAAATCCAACATTTCGCAGACAGGTGGAATGTAGAGAGTGCAAACTTTTACAACAGCGCCACCCAATGGAAGGTGGCATTACCATTCGCAGCCGGGTAACCGAGGAAACACCACAACAATGTATTTATATTTCTGAATAAAAGTTTTGCTATTTAAATTAAATAATGAATTCTGGACAACATTCACCTTTTAAAGACATTTTTATTGACAACTGCAAGTGAAAAAGTTTTTTCTTGAGACCCCCCAGAATTTTGCAACTGAGATTTTCAAGAGGTGTGACATGTCAATTATGGGGTCTCAGACCCCCTGAAACCCCCCGTATTTCACACCTTGTTTCCATTTATTTTCCCATCATCCTCTACAGGGCACTTTCTCTTGTCTGTCAGGGCATCAAAGTAACATTAACCCTTATATTGCTGCCATGATGCCCGTCAGGGTAGTTTCTGTTTCCATGTAATGTAGGTTACCAGGCGAGGGGCGTGGACTGTTTATTTTAGTTTTGTAAAAACTAAAATAAAGTTTGGTCATTTTTTGTAAAGATTTGTTTTCATTTACATTTCAGTAGGGAGATAGTTTTTTCACTTCTAATTTTTGTGATTTCATTTGTTTTCATTAACAATGAAAACCTTGGTGAGAATCCCCAACCTGGATAGTTTTGGTAGTCATGGGAAAGAGATGCCATAGCGGTCAGACGGGAGAGCTCTCCTAAAAAAAGAAATGACTGTAGACATTAGAAATCCACTTTTCTCTCTTTTTTCGGTGCATTTTTAGCTAAGCAGCCGAGGAAAGAGCATTTTTGGGATTGTATCCCAGCCCTTGGAGGTAGATCATGTGTGCAAATGCTCAAAAGAACGAATTGTACTCGCTCATCCACAAATTAAATAATTTATTTCTGAAGACTAGACCTCCAGCTGTTGCACATGAAAATGAGTGATGCATGAAAGTGCACTGTACTGTATGTCGTGACTAACAAAGAACTGTCTTTCAGCAGGGGCC
Organism: Naso vlamingii; assembly: GCA_029822935.1. Classification (NCBI taxonomy): domain Eukaryota; kingdom Metazoa; phylum Chordata; class Actinopteri; order Acanthuriformes; family Acanthuridae; genus Naso; species Naso vlamingii. The sequence continues at coordinate 2,956,101 of JAPQLA010000005.1, read as the reverse complement.
TCTTTCAAAGGGGCCTCGTGGGAGCAGTAATGATTAAACAGGGCTCTATGACGATTATTGCTTTCCTGTGTGCATTCCAGATCCAGAGCCTGACTCTGATTGGGCCTTGATGAAATTGATTAACAGCTTTCCAGACTGCTCCAGAAGCTTCCTAGAGGACATCCTGGACCAGTGCAATGGTGATTACCAGCAGGCCTATACACTTCTCATCTGCACGCTTAATTGAGTTTTATGTGTGTGTAACAGGAGGACTGTCTTTCTGTTACTGTTTTTGATGTTTTAAAAGTTGGTCCAAATGAAAATGCACAACCAACTACATGATAAAAAATAGCTAGACGTAAGTCACTTGTCTTGGTGGTGAATGAATGTAAATTGCTATGTTGATTGCACTACACAACTTCATTAAATAAGTGCCTACAGAGCAATATGTAATTCATATGATCTGTTTTTGATTATTTCATTAATCATTGAGTGTTTGGTGTCTTTGTCTGCATGCACTAGTGAGTCACGTCGGGTTTCTGCCCTGACATGGTGTTGAATTGATGTTCATTTTCACTGATTTAGTTCTAGGTCATCTCCATGACTCATTATCTTAAAATTGTATTTGGGGCTCTTAATTGAATCAGTGTGTGCCACAGTAAGGAGGAAAGCTCTCTCCAAATACATGATGCTTTTTGTTTGTTTTATAATCAAAGTTGCACAAGACGTGTGCTTTGCAGGATTCTTTAGAACGACAAAAGATGCAAATCTAAATAGGATTTGTTTTATTTAATCACTTATTAATCCGTTAAAGTCCCTTTATGTAGAGATTTGTATTTTGTGCAAATTGGTGCCCAAACACTTTCTGACTGCAATACCTCCGTTGTAAATACAAACCCCATGTTTCTGTAGCAAAATCATGCGTTATAATGTACATGTTTGCTACAAATAAAACTCATATCAGCCTTATGTGCTGAACAGTTCTGTCCTGAAGTGGCAGTCAAAATTTGCACAAGTACTGCACGCAATTCAGAACAGCAGCATGCTAAGCTAACAGAGCCTGAAGCAGAGACTAGATCCTGCTAACAGCTGGCAATAACATTCATGAGCTAAAACTCTGTTGAAGTGGGAACAGCTTTGCTCACACAGCCAAACATCAGACAAGTACAAAAACATGAGATGCACAATTTAACAAGCAAACTAATTTTAATAGTTTTTCTAATTTTTCCTTTCGACAGCAAGATCCAACTCTGCGTCGTTCTGGCAGCCTTTTATTTTGTGAAGCTCTCGCTCACAACTTAGAGCCAGTCCAATATTTTGCTTGTCTCTTGCAGAGTCACTTTCTTTTTCTCTACTGTGTCAGCTTCCTCCTGTTTATTTGGTCTTTGTCACATAGAGGCTGCCTAGCTGGTTTCAGTTATGTTGTCCATCCTGTCACGCCTCCAACCAACACCAAATGGTCCTAAGCTCCTATGATATGATGAGCTGACTAACAGCTACAGGAACAGCAAAAAAAGATCTAGTTTCAGTTTCTGTTTGTGAGACGGCATGCAATTAAGTATTATCCAGGGTTTTGTACTACTTGGTCCTCCGTAGTGCAGTAACTGGCAATCAGGGCGCAGAGTGACTGACACCTTTCACCTCATTACGAGTCTGTGCACCATCTAGGGATGGAAACTTGAAGAAATTTCCTTGATCAGTCATCCGAAAAATAAATGATCACTTATTGATTAATTATGATTTTTTTTTTTGTAGACAGTACTTTTTTTTTGTTCAAGTGTTACATCATTTGGGTCGTTGTCATGTTGTACTTATACACAGCTTCATGGTGTGTACAACGAACTTTATCATTTTTTAGTTCTAAGCGATCCCATGCGAAATTTTGCTGCAACCTCTTCATGTTTACGTTTGATTTCTGTGGCAGCCATGACAGCAGATCGTTGGCGGCTGAGTATTTCCGTTTTCTCTGTCTCCTAAAAGTAGTTAATTATCGCCCCCTGTTGGTAAGATGTCTAATTGCTGCCACGTAGTGAAATTCACCAGACTCACAGGATGCAACACAACCTCTACTTAGGTGTGATTGATAAAAATTTCATGTGATTGACAAAATTCTTAATGATTAATTATTAATCATCAATTAATCATGCCCATACTATCCTCAACATTTTTTTAAGCTACTAACATTTAGAAAATAGTTACCTAACTGCACTTTAAGCTCAAAGTAACATCAGCTTTAAAGAACTTCAATAAAACACCTTTTTGTTAACTTCGTTTTCCAAAATTTTCCGTTGTAGCTATTCAAACAATTGCCTTTCATCAGTGTGTGTGTTATATCAAACTGAGTGTGATTTCCAGGTGAGCAGTGAGTGTGAGCTGCTGCACAGACTATGAATACCATCCTAATGATACCAATGAGCAGGACAGCAGAGATGGTTATCACCTGACCGAGGAAACAAAGAACAAAGTGTGGTGCTTACAGCATGGGGGACTAAAAATCCCCTTCTACTTTTGCATGATGTCATGAAAGGAGTGATTCACTGCTGATGTCATCCAGCAAATGTCTTTCCTCTGGAGATGAACAAGAAACTCAGTGTACCTCTGGCAGTCTGCACTCATGAGGATCATATAACTAACAATAGCATAATGCTTTATTTTATTTTTTCAATGATGTTTTATGAAACTTCCTAGAAAGAACCATACAGTCTGGTACAGATTACTAGAAAAAATATACATTTCTGTGGACAAACGGGTTCATTTAAACCAAAGTAAGTTCACATCTTTTCATGTTTAAGTTAAGGACTCTAGGACATGCAATAAATAACATGAATTTGTGGAGTAATTTCACTCCACATGTTTGCGGAGTGGAATGCAGTGCAGAGTTGAGCAAGACGTTTGCCATGGGGGCAAAGTTCCAGGAGGTAAACAAACACTTAATAATTATATTAATTAATATCTTTTGTGTCAGTGACAGCAACACCTACTTTTGTTTTTAAAAATCTGGTTAGCACACCCACAACCTAACTGCCTCTTTTGTATCCTTGTGGCTAACCTGCAAATATGGCACAGTCGAGTGGCTTTTATTGTGAAAGTGACTCTCTCCTGGTGTGTGAGAGAAGTACCAGCACAAGCTGCAACCACAGAAAAGTCCATGCTATTAGAGGTAGTTAGGTTACTTAAGTCAGCCATAAAGTATAAGTTGGCAGCCCACTACAGCAAAACTTTACCAACAGAAACACTGAACGCTGTCTTCATTTTTCTTATTATTAGTTCTACATGACAGAGTACTTTCCAGAAAAAATCTATTATCAAATTTTATTGGAAAAATATAGATCTGCACCAAGGTCCTTCCTTCCTCAAGGGCAAGTAAAAGAAATTGCAAGTACAACATATCTTTAAAGCAACATTGTATGACTATTTCACTTTTCTGAAGGTACAAAGACTTTTAAAAGAGCGAATGGTGTGTCTGTGTCAGTGAAGGTTACTCTATGCTTTGTCGCTTAACAAAATGACGAAAGTTCAGTGGAAAAAGTCATGCCCAACACTTTCATTTCATGTCACCTACCTGGAGAGTTTTATTATGTTGCTGTCATCGTCATATTTTGTGGCATAATGTAATTGGATAGCGTCAATGTCGCGATTGAGATAGTCTTAACCGAACTTTCTTGTTGATATGCTGTTGTTCATGTCAAATATGGTTGCCATGGAGAAAACTGAAGCCTTTCAACACACTGAAAGGTCATTCAACACACTGTGAAGACCTTCAGATGGACGCCTGAATCCAAACCCTAACAGATGGAAACAACATCAGCACAATGAAGCAGAACTGTAAAGTTGTTGTAAGCTTAAATCTAATTAAAAAAGAGTCCCTAAAATGGTGTGCAGAGCTGAGAGGAACTGCAAGCAACTCTCTTGAGAGGCTGTCACTAAAAGTGACCTCTTTCTTTAACGTAATGTTTTTGTACAAATGGTTCAGTTCTTTTTTGCACACACACATTTAAGGGAAGAAGGGAATAAGGATGAAGAGAATCTTGCAGCAGGGGAGGTTTGGTCCAGCAACAGGGGGGAAGATGGGGGCAGGTGCAGGAGAAGACAGATTCTTTCCCAGGGCTTTGAAGTGGGGAGGTTTATGCCTGCAAAACACCAAGACTGCACAAAACAAACATGTTTGACACACATGTACAGCACTGACACACCTGGAGATGAACACACAAAACACCCACACGCCTCCCACCGGAGTGAGGGATACCGATCCTTTCCTGTCTGGTTACCAATGTTGGTATTGTGTTGTTCTTGAATAGAGATGAATCAGAGAACATGGTGTACAGGAAGAGCTGCCTTTTCACGCTCATGCTAATACCCTCTGGGCAGGTCTTCCGTTTCCTCCTGATAGCCACTAGGTGTGTGTGTTTTTTTGAGTGTCTGTGTGTGATAAATGGACTCCAGTGAGATCAAATAAGTATTTATTTGAATAAACTCAAAGGCTTGAACTTACATTCATTACCTACATATATTGCTGCCAGGCCTCACAGCTGCGAAAACCATTACGGCTTAGCTTCTCCCAGTGTTCCTCAGGGCTAAGATAAACATTTTAGTCTGTGGAAGGAATCAGTTTGAGCTCTGATGTATTAGACTCTTACTGAGCTGCATTTAAAGCAACTTCAAAGGCCGTGTCTGCCCACTTGTTGTACCTTTTCTTGATTACTGGACCAATGACTGTTTCTGAGGATGAGTCGTCCCTGTGAGGATGACCATTACCTCAGCATACGGCTCTGCTACATCCAGTATTATGGATGCAGAGACCTACAAAACAGTTGTGAATTGGGGGATTCCCAGAGGGTGGTTCACAGTCAGAATGAGGTCACCTCATACTGGTATGTTACAGACGCACACATGCACCAAAATTTCTGGGTGAAAAATAATAACAATAATAAAATATGTCCACAGCAGATACATCCCAACAGTCACACACAGCCATGAGGCTCTGGAGATGATTAAATATTGGTTGGAAAAACATAAAACATCTTGATATGTCGGAAATTACCTCCATTTCTTTATTTGTATAGCTGTGGAGATTAGTTATTTGAAAGGATTTTTTCGTGTCAAATAACAATATGAGCTAATGCCTGACCAATAATGTAAAAGTCTGAAGTCAAACATCCCCTTTGTTTTCAGCCAGATGACCGCTATGTACAAGCCAAGGAAGGTGGACAAGCATTTTACAGAAGAGCTATGATGACAGTTACATCTAAGTCTTTAAAATATGTATTTTTCACCATGTACCAAGAAGTGACATAGACACAGCTACTTAGACAGAAAGATGATGTACATTATTAATCCTAATGGGAAATTGCAGCATTAGAGCCCACAAGTCACTCTAACCATCACGCATGAATCACAAAACAAACAACATAAGGACAAACGAAATTTACCAATACATATAAAAAAAATAATTTATGTAAAAACAGAGCTAACAGTAACCAGATTAAGATTCTATAAATATGCCAGCAACTCCATGAGGCCGTACTTAGACACAGTAGTGCTTTGACATAAACACCAACTTTGTACTATGTTCACACTTATTTATTAGCACATATTGTATGGGTCTGTTTGAAAAGTCTCGTGGTGCGTTCCATGTGATCTCAGAAGTAGGAATTTCCAAGTTCACAGTCAGACACTTCAACTGGGAAACTCAGAGGAACTTCAGTAAGCCCGAAATCAAAATCCAACATGGCAGCTCTGCGCACTAACAATGAGAAAGCTGCACATTACACTGTTTATTAGCCACTAAGTCTTGTTTTTGTGTCTTTAAGTCTGTCAAACTGACAGTGTTGTTCAGCTCCTATCTGGGGACATGTTGTTTTGTTGCTTTTGCATGCAAAACTATCACATAGGGTGTTGTTATGGCTAGTAGCTAACAGTGCTAACAACGGCAATAGCTGACAATGGCTCCTTGTAACAGGAACAGGGTCAACTCGGATTTGATGTCACTCCCAGGTCCGAATTCCAACTTCCGAGGTAAATGAAACGTAGCATTAATTAGGGCTGTCAGTGTTGCAACGATTAATGCATCATTTTTTTCTCATCGCGTGCTACTGTTTTGTCCCCTCGATGCACCCTTAGTCATGCCCCTGCAGTGGTTTCCTGCTTCCTACTATCAGTCACGGAGTTTGCTCTTTTTGTTATTTGCCTCTCTCCTGAGTTCCAGACAAGAACATAAATCCCATTCTTTCGACTGTGTGTGCAGTAACAAGGAAGAGCTCGCCCACCGCTAATTAGCTTAGCTCAAACACTGGTAGTCAATGGGAAG
>JAPQLA010000005.1:2932516-2949164 GCA_029822935.1 Naso vlamingii | reverse complement strand
TCAAACACTGGTAGTCAATGGGAAGTGCTAGCCTGCCTCCACCTAAAGTCATCAGATAAACTTTCCAACAACTCTCAGTGGTCCTGTGAGCTTGTTATGACTTGTTTATTTACCACATTATGTTATTTTTAGACACACAAATGTTTTAGTCTTCTATTTTTATATTCGAGCCTATGGTTATGTTTTATTAACATTTTTTGCATATGACTTGTATTTATTGGGAGAGAAAGCCACACATAATTTCATTGTACATGGTGCAGTGACAATAAAGTTTATTCTGATTCTGATTCAAAATCAGATACATACAGGAAGTAAAACGCGGGGGGGCATGTGCAAACCACTGCGAATGGGCTTGTAAGTAGGTCAACAAAATAAAACCTTTTTTTTTTTAATTAAAATTACAGAGGTGTGCCATCTGGGCAGCAGACCTAATAATAAAGCATTTCAGGAAACCCTGAAATGTGATTCACACAACAACAAAAATGTGATGCCCAGTCACCATCATTCCTGAAGGGTCATGCTGCTTTTTATTGACAGGTTATTTGGCAAATTACATGTTTACACAAAGGCCTGTCATCACTTTCATTACATCTTTAACTACACAAACAGTCTTGCACACTGAAATGCTTTCGTAAATGACATCAAGATAATAAAGTTGACGCTGCTGCTATTTTTAAATATCCTGGTAAACCTTATTAACTTTTACTGCCCAGTCCTAGTGGATAATGGGATTTTGTTTCATTGTTAAACAGCTATCACAGATAAAAATCTGTCTGACTGACCCAGGTAGAAATATTAACAGACAATGTATTAAAGTTTTATTCCTGTTAAGTTATGACACATTTGTTGACTTCCTTTCTCACTCTCTGCCTGGCGTTGAGACTTGTACTGTGTGATGGCTGCAGGAAATGACTCGAGTTTAGTGATGTCCAGAAAAACAGATGACATTTTCAGATTCCAGTTTTTTGTGTCAAGGTTTTATATCAGCATTTCAAACCTCTGCCACAGCCATGATAAAATACAATTTCATTTTTGGCGCTCACTGAATTGAAAAGAAAAAAAGTCATTTAAAAATATCGTCAGCCGTGTGTCTTCTCAGAAACAATGTCTCGGTTAAACTGGGTAATCCACAGACCTCACTGGGCAGCTTGCACTGGGACTATTTCTTCAGTAGAAAGTAGTTCCAATGATAACTGTTCATTGTGAGGTCTGTGGATTATCCAGGGCAGCTGAAACATTCTTTCTAGAAATAGATGTCCCTGTTAAGTTTTTCAATTGTAATTTTTCAACACTTTGAATACCACAAGCAGAATTCCAGTCACCTCCATTGTACTAGGGGTGGTGACAGAAATTTCACTGAAGGATATTTCAAAACTTCAGTACATAAAACCAAAACTATCTGTTTGGTTATGTAAGGACAAGAAGTGTATACATGTCTTTATTTAAGTGTGCAACAGTCAGCTACAATAACAAAGCAAGAATTTTATTTATTTTTTTATTTTTTTTGTGACTCAAAGACACAGACCAATTTTTTTTTTTTTTTCCCCAGTGTGCAAAGCCTTCAAATTGTAGTTGGCTGACCGGCACCTCACATCATTCAATATTTGACAGTTTCCTCATCCTGAAGTCATTCACTGTAGATGTGTTATGTTTTCATAGCGCCCTGCATACCACTGTCAGACTTAACATGCAGGGCGTGGTGGGCTGGTGTCTGTACCAACTACAAAAAAACATTTCCTATTGTGAGGGAACAGCAGAGGTGTGGACCAGAGATGGGGACTTGCACCTGAGACTTGGACTCATGTTGCACTGAAGTCACACACACAGTGACCTCGAGACTTGACTTGAGACTCGACCTTAAAAGACTTCAGACCTGACGTGGACTCGAGATTTAGGACTCATGAACAATCTTTTTTTCCTTTTAAGCAGTATCAAGGTCTGACAAGCTAAATCTCACTCCCCTCTTCCCTTATCTTTACTACTATCTGTAATGAGTACATGCTTTGAATTCCATAGATAGAGCTGTGTTGTGTTCTCAGCAGACCAACTGGTGTGATGCAGATGAACACTCATTACCACCATAAGAGACTTGAGACTTGAGGTCAAAGACTTGTGACCATCTCTGGTGTGGACTTGAGTCACATGACTTGGACTCGAATCACAAATTTGATGACTTTAGACTCGACTTGATAATATCGTAGAAGACCTACAACTTGACTTGGACTTTAACATCCATGACTGGTGACTTCACTTGGACTTGAGCCTTTTGACAAAAAAATACTTGAGATTTAAATGACCATCCATCCATCTTCCATCCATCCATCGTTTATCCATCAGGTCGTGGAGGCAGCAGTTCCAGCAGGGGGCGCCAGACTTCTCCGTCCCTGCCCACATCAGCCAGCTCTGACTGGGGGATCCTGAGGCGTTTCCACGTCAGTGCAGAGATATTATCTCTCTACCTGGACCTGGGTCTGTCCCGGGGCCTCCTCCCAGCTGGACGTGCCTGGAACACCTCCACAGGGAGGTGACCAGGAGGCATCCTGACCAGATACCTGAACCACCTCAACCGGCTCCTTTTAATGCAAAGGAGCAGTGGCTCTACTCAGAGTTCTTCACAGATGACTGAACCTCTCACCTTCTCCCTGAGGGAGACGCCAGCCACCCTCCTGAGGAAACCCATTTCAGCTGCTTGTATCAACGATCTCATTCTTTCAGTCATGACCCACCCTTCATAACCATAAGTGAGGGAAGGAAAGATTGAGCAGCAGATTGAGAGCTTTGCCTTCTGACTCAGCTCTCTTTTTGTCGCAAAGATGTGGTAACGCAAACTCCAAAACTGTTCCCGCTGCACCAATTCTCCGGCCAGTTTCCCGATTGATAGCCCCCTCACTTATGAACAAGACCCTGAGATACTTGAACTCCGTCATTTGGTGCAGGAGGTTGAGCGCTACTGGTTAGAGCTGGAGAGTCTTGCCTCTAACCCAGAACCAAAGTCCTAAAGATTAAAATATGTTATTTAAAAAGCATTCCATGAATCAGTATATTTCCCTTTATTTCCTTAAACAACTGAAGTTAACACTATTTATTACTATTTACTATTTATTCTCAGCAAGTCAACACTTTTCCCCAAGAACCTCCTTTGTTTGAACAGCATCCAATCAAGTTATGGAAGAAACCATGAAGAAGTGGGTTATGTTGTCTTTTTGTCTTAACGTCATTTTAAGAAGTAAATAAAAATTTTAGAAAGCATTTACGATTTGTGTAAATTTAATAGATTAGAAGAGTGCTAGTGACTTTTTTAGGACTCGAAATTTAAAGTTTAGGACTTTGGACTTGACTCGAAACTTGAGAGCAAAGACTTGAGTCTTACTAATGACTTGCAAAACAATGACTTGGTCCCACCTCTGGGAATCAGAGACATATTCCAGAATGCCAGTAAACCTCAAATTGACATGAGAAAAGCATGTCAGTCTCGGACCTTCATCATGTACGAATAATCTCCTAAAAACACTTAAATACACACAAACATACACACACATACGCAAGAATGTGTGCATGCAACGTACATTTACAGATACCCTTGTTCTTTCTTTGTTTCCCTCCTCTTCTCCCTCTCTCTCTCTCTCTCTCTCACTCACACACACACGCACACACACACACACACACACACCATATGCACTCACAAACAATGTCAAACCACAACTGAGTCATTTTGCTTCCTGAGGGGAAATTGGCTCCACAAGGAGGGCAGTGAAGGCACTCCTCGCTGACAGCAGTGCTTTACACACATATGTCCCAAGCGCTCCCACACACTTCGCTCACACTCATCTGCTGGCATACCTTCACACACTCCTTGTCTTTCAAGAAAAAATAAAAATAAAAAAATCATACATCATTAGCAACATAAGACTGATAAGACAAAAAAAAAAAAACAAATAAACTGCAAACAGACCAAAAAAAAAAAAAGAAAAAAAAAAACAGACAAGGGGATCATGTTTGGAGCTGAGACAAGGATCTTGATGCAAAGATATGCAGAGTTTTTGGCTCCTCATCCTCACTAGTTTCCTGTGTGGTCCACAATTTGTGTCTAGTGTTACACAGCCTGGTTTCATCCAGTATGTGCAGACAAAGGCAGGTCAGAGCACAGATATTACTGTACTGGTGAATTATGGGCTATTTCATAACTTTATGACATCCTAGAAAATGCAGAGCAATAAGATATATAATATACACAGTTTCAGCTGAATCCCTTGGGATTTGGAGACAGATCTCACACTCACTTGATCCAAGTTCGTGACACTACAAATCCATAAGTAAATAAGTAAAACAGAAACAAAATGTACCCAAAGAAAATGAAATAAGATTCCTTGCCCTAATTGCAATGTAACAGCAGTACAGTAGATGCTGGTTATGCATGGACTGAGGGTAAGTAACACAGCCTGGGACAAAGGAGTCTGTCTGTCAACTGATGTTTTCTAATCGTCAATACTCTGACCTCAGTATGATCTGTATATCCATTTAGCTCAAATGAACATGACTCATAGTGTTTACACTGTAATGGCATGGTCCAGGTTACAAGTTCAGCTGCTTAAAAGATGCAGATACTGGGGTGAAGCTGAGGTGAAAGGCTACTGGGTTCACAGCGAACACCGGGATAACTTATAAACATAAATATGCATACAGAGACACGATACAGCAAAGCTTCATACACAGAAGTCCAAATGTCCTGCTGACATTGGAGTAACACGTGTTCGGGTAATTTACCCCTCATGCAAAAAGCCAAAATAACAGTTTTCCAGCTTAGCAACTGTCAACAGTGCAACCAAAGGGAATGTCATCATCGGATTGGTTCTAAGTTTCCTCCACCCACAGACTGGTTTGCCCGGTGCCCCATTTCTATTTCATTGCTTATACTTAGGCACAAACAAACACACATGCAGTGGGATAAAAACGACTAAAACCACTAATCATTTCAGGGCCACTGTATCGATTCCCACTTGCCTGGAGACCACGAGAGACAGAAAAAACACGGGGGGGGCAGAAAGAGCTGTCAATGTTTACCAAGTTTCAACTTTTATCCTTCATCCCAGACTAAAAGCAGTGGTTTTATTTTTTATTTGTCTTTTCACATGTTGTTTCCACAGCTTTATCCTCAGTTTGTTAAAAAAGTTTGTTCACGTGTGCTGTGGCTGGTTTGAGATGTTACTGTGAGGGGAGGAAGTATGGGAATTGAGACACAAAGTGAGCGAGAGAGAAAGAGATAGAGAGTGAGATGACAATGTTTGCAAACTGCCGGTGGATGAAGACCTACAGTGGAGTGTGGCTGGTTAGTGCAGCATACAGTATGTGGTCCAGTGGGAGTTGACTGGGAGTATAATTAGAGGCTTGTTTCAAGTGGAGCAGACCTTACAGTAACACGGCTTTGACGGTGACAGATTGATGGCATGTAATGGGAGGTTAGGACAACACTGGAGGTCCTGCTCATGAATGGATGGGCATTTTACCTACTGTACTGCAGCAAGTAATGTACACGAGCTGTCCCTGAGTCTGGGAAAGAAGTTTGGGAAAATCCCACGGGGCTACAAATGTGCACATGAAGCATACAGCTGGTTGTTGCACTGACACATTGTATATTTATAGAGATGAAAGAACTCACCATTCGTTCGTCAAGAAGATAGAATGCAACTCAAATATGACTAAAAACTGTAAGTAACAAGTTTAATTAAAACAGAGGCAAATGACAAATGAGCATCCTCTCATCTGCTGTGTTGAAATGAAGCAAATTTCTCCGTGTGTAGCGGTGGTGTGGCACAGTAGAGACATTCCATATCAAGCTACACATTACAGAGGATTAATGGAACACGAAAAACCCTGTGGGAAAACAATTTGCCCAGTTTCTGTGGTCAAACATAAATGATTTAGAAAGATTTAGAACTGTCCAAATACTCTTGTACAGAAGCCTGATAACATTTCCAAACATCCAAATTGCTCACGTTGAAATCAAAATGATTTGTGAGATCACAGCAATCCAGAAAAGGCTCGATTCAGGAGCAACAGAAAGAATAACACAAACAACTTACAGTACAATGAACCCAAAAACATGGGTCAGCTCATTTCGCTAAAAACATTCCGTGAAACAAACTCAGTGACTTAATATAGCCATTCCCTTCGGACCCTGCCCTGACCCAAGCTTGACCATGTCCTGACCAAACCTGTGGTCGCTCGCTGTCTCACTCAGATCCTCACTGATGACTCTGAACTCTCAGCAATGCTTTGGCTCAGTGGACCCACTTCATCGAGTTGGGAGATTGCAGAACAACACACACACACACACATGCATTCACAGAAATACCCAAATCGACAACACACACACATTTGCACACTATAATGCTTTCTCAGCATACTGCAGCAGGCTACATTTGCGCAAGGGTCAATTCAATGCAATTATGGTCTTCCTACTAAAACAGGTCTCCTAAGACTTTTTCTGCCCAACTGCTCTGCACAAAGAGCTGTATTTCACTGGACCCATCTCATACAATAAATCATGGATGTTACCGCATAATTGTAATGCATATCCTCTTGTGGTCACTTCTTGCCATACCAGATTGGATACATTATGCAAATACTTTGTCAAGAATGTTGATGAGCTTTGAGATTGTGTTCACTCCCTCCCCCTTGTCTCTCTGTTGTGTTAAGGCTGCGGTTATTGTCTTTCTAAATCAGATATTCAGAGCAACAGACCGTTGTCTCTGGGTGTAACTCTGTGTGTGTGTGTGTGTGCGCGTGCGTGTGAGTGTGAGAGAGAGAGAGAGAGAGAGAGAGAGAGGGGAAAAAAGGATGACTTGTGCAGAGTGTGTGCTGGGCCTGGAGATATGTGATAAAGCTGTTGAATAATGGTGATATGACTCACAATAAATAAAATATTTAAGTTCATGGTTTTAATGTCTTTCTGCTTTAGGTTTGTGCTGCTAACAGACTCCACACAGTGAACAGCCTTCAGTGTGAGTGTGTGTAACAGACACACTGACCACCATCTCATAGAAGAGACACAAGACAACAACATAACCTGGTTGAAGGTTTGCCGCAGCAGTCTTTGTTTCCGGTGTTACACGGTGGTGTGGCATGCAGCAATGACATTACTTGCCCAACCCCCCCCCCCCCCCGTTATTTTGCCTTTTTAAAAATCAATAAGTTACTGTCAGTCAGACAGAAGCTCTCAGATCCGTGTGGCAGCAGCAGAGTTGCAGCACAGAGTTGCTGGTTACACAGTGACATTTCACAGCTGACCAGCAGGACCATGGTGAGAGATTAGCTGTCAAAGCAAAACACAAAACAGAAAGCCCCTACTTTAGAATATTTTAGATGCTAATAGAAAATCTGTTAACCTGAATGAAAGAGAAGTTTGTTAGCTCACCTGTAACGTTAGCATGCGGATCTTCATCGAACAGCTCCTTCGTGTTCCATTACTTTCAAAAAAACTACGGAAGTTGCTGTCAGTGCTGCCAACTCCTCAGTAAGGAAAGTAGCCATTGGCTGTTGTAAAAGTAGCTGGAAGCTGGAAGTAGCTAGATGATGTAATCAACTAATTTACATAATAAGTAACTTGCATATAAGAGAAGTTATAAGGCGGAGAAAAGATTAACAGCTTCTGCTAGTTTGGCACCTACCTATCCAACAGAAAGCAGGCCAACTCTGCGTCGCCTCTCATCCTCAGCCTCTCCTTCAGTGCTCAAAAGCCAAACTGAGATTCACTCTCATTCTGGAATGAGTTTTATCCACTTGCTGTTTCACCTCACTAAGGCTATATTTCCTTTTGTTGGTGCTATGTCCACATCCGTAATTTAAGCAGCACTACTTTTGTATAAGCCCTCTTTTTTTTTTCTTCTTCTTTTTTTCAAAGTTTCCATTAATTTGCGTCTATCCACACCAAAACATACTTATATCTTTCAGGCTGTAACAGAAAATATAAGAGACATAAGTCTTTATTGAAGTTTAACACGACTTGTGGTTGAACTTAAAGATGATGCTTGGCCAGATTTTGGCTCATATTGATAGGACACTAACCCCACCATGTCAAAGACTTTTACACATGCATTCAAAGGTGGAAAACAAGTGGGGAATAAGAATTCAGTGTGAATGAAAGCCACTATAGTGACATTTTGAAGAACTCGCCCATAAACGGTCCACGGCCCACTTTAGGTGTTGCCTCACAGTTTAAAAAACACTGGTTAACAGGATTATTGATGTAACCACTTTGCCATTTGATGTTAATGAATCAGAGATATTTAGGTGTTGTATGGGCCACACCCTGGAAAAGCAAAGCTGAGGAGTGCAGATGCTTGTGGGTGATTTTATTTTCTGTCTCTCAATATCCTGTTTTTTAATTTTCTATGTTTTTAGGTGTAAGTTCATGTGAGAAATATATGCAACAGAAACAAAAAGATGTGAAATTCTTTAAGGAGATTAATTTGCAGTGTTGTTCTCAGAAGTGAGATCTATACCACAACCACACTGCAAAAGCCTCGAACACTCATACACACACACGCTTGCAGACACATGACGACTGTATGAGCGAGTGTTTCCTGGCCTTTTGCTCCTCTGCAAAGGAGTCTTACCAGAAGCATGTCTATCCAAGATCCACCAAATCTGTCTGAGGTTGGAGACGTAACACCTGGCTTTACTCCTCTGTCATTTCCTACAGTAAATGCCTCGTCCTCCCCCAACTCTGTCTACAGTTCAATGAAAACTCAACCATGACCAGAAATGGGTGGACAGGCTTAACTAATGCTGTGTAATTGTTGCAATTATTGGGAAGACAAATCAAATCATGAGGACTTAGCTTGTCCCGAAAAGCCAGATATGTGGGTAACAGTCGGCTGCCTGTTGACATTTAGAGCTGTGACAACCACTTGCGCAAGGCTTGTCAGTGCCTCGTTGAGAAATGGATTTTGACTCAGTGAGTTGATTTGCAATTGGGGTTTTGGGGGTTATTGCTTGTGCTGAGTGTAGCCAGCTTGTGAGAGCAGAGAAATGAAACATGGTGCTTGGACCAGGGACTAGTCCAAAGACAGATTTCAAAATGCTACCTTTGTTTCTCTCACATGCTTTCTCCTAGTCCTCAGTCTGATCTTAATGGAAAATCAACCCCTGGGTGCTCTTTCACTGTGAGATACAATCATGCTGTCATGCAGATAAATTCCACAAAATGCAAGGCTGCCATACTTTTCAATGTACTCCTTTGGTGCTACTATTTTCTCTCCCCCACAGCTTCTTCAGTCAATGATTTTCTGTGTTTCCAAGAGGTACTTTCAACAAGTTTCAGACAACAGATGGAAACTTCCAACATTCATAAAGTGGTGTTGGTGACAGCAATGTGAGAGATTCAGTTTGATTTCAAATGTTTTGTGGCTGTTTTGCATTCTGGTTTGCTGAGGCAACAGCTAGTTAAAATTCACCTCTTGTAAAATGAATTCCTCCCTATGTGATTATTGCTTTCATATACTGGTGGACAGCAAAACCACAGCTGTTAGTTTTCTATTGTTTTTTGCAGATAATCTTTTTTAAATGTGTCTCCAACTGACATCACCTTGCCCATGTCAACCCAGCATCTCAACAAGAAAAGGCTAATTTTACTTACTTGTATGGCTGGCTTTATATTCATTGCCAAAGTGCAGGATACCAAAAAAAAAAAAGAAAACCCAGAAGATTTAAATAGAGCCTTCTTTTAAATGTACAGCAAATAATGTTAGCTTTTGTCACGCTATCTCGTCTCGACGTCTTTAATTCACTCAAATTTCCAGTATCTTATGGCCCCTGAAAATAGACTGTAACTCTCAATTCATTCAGCGTCAAAGTCTCATATTGGGGCCACATCTGACACAGGAAGCAGGAGAGGAAATGCAAGGACACTAATTGTTTGTCTGTGGGCGCTTTAAGGTATGTGACCTTTCTGCAAAAACTGAGATGAGCTGAGATGTGAAGTTTCACTTTCAAACAAACGTTTTTTAGTTATCTCTGACACAGATTTTTATCTCTTCCTTGTAAGCGTGCCGGTACAACAAATGTCAGCAGCTCCTGAAGAGCACTTCTCCTCACAGTGCAGACACACACTGACTCACTGCTTCCACAATAATAAGATTTGGAACAAGAAATCTGAGAAATAAGCCTGTGAAGTCTGCATTACATGCAACTTTTTCTGGTGCCATGTGAAATGAAGTCACCTTGGAGAACAGTGACATCTGCAGCTGCATTCCAACGTAAGTATTGCTTTCTGAGGAGTGGGTGACAGAGAATCCTTACTGCCTTTTGTTTGAATGAACACAGCCTTTAACTTGACTTTGTGGTGAATAATACAGCTAATGCATCCTGCTCTGTGGGAAATGTCAAGCCAGCAAACCATGTTCAATAAACATCCAGACGAGCTGGATTGATGTCTGGTCAGCGTCAAGAGGCCTAGACAAGGAGGCTTAGCAATGTCAGTGACAAACACCACAACCAGAACATCTGAACTTTTCCCCTTCTGGCAGTATTAATCTGCACGTTGTTTAAACTAATTGAAATGGAGATAAATCTGTCACTTTGCCTGCCCGCAGTCAGTGAAGCGAGGTAGGAGTGTTAATGTCACTAGAACAAGCCGCTGAGGATTCCCTTAAATTCACAGTTAAGAGGAATAACAGTTATGTGGTGCAAGGGTGTGTGTAAGGTTGAATATGGTTTTGTGTTTGTGCGTGTGTGTTGGCTGGAGGGAATACGGTGACTCTGAAACCAAAGACAGCCCAGCCCACTCCCACAGTGGAAAGAATGATGTGTTATTCTGTAAATGACACTATTGACCAAACAGATGCTTGCCTGAGGTGAGACACTGGGCATTGTGTGCGTGTGTGTATGTGTGTGTGTGTGTGTGTGTGTAGAAGAGACATCAATTGAACACGTGTGAATCACCTTGTGTGAAATCATCAGACCTCAAAATATATTTTTTAAAATTCTTTACCAATGTGTTTTTGTGTGTGTGTTTGTGTGTGTGTGTGTGTGTGTATGTGTATGTGTACGTGTGTGTGTGTGTGTGTGTGTGTGTGTGTGTGTGTTTGTGTGTAGGTGTGTGTGTGTGTGTATGTGTTCATGAGTTAGTGCTCCTGCAGATTATGCTGGACCCAATCAGTGCGGCCTCCTGTGGAGTGTTCGGTCTGTAAATTGTCCATCAAGTGTTGTGGTTTTGTGTGTGTGTTTGTATATGTGTGTGTGTGTGTGTGTGTTTGCAGTGAGGGGTCCAGCCCCCTCACTGTACTCTCTCAGAGTGTTTTCTTATCATATCTACCACAGAGGAAGTTGTTTATGATGTGTAGGCGTGCGCCAATGTGAGCAGCCGGTGGGTCCCTATCGTGAGACTGCAGGTGCGGATGCGTGCCGTGTTTCGGTTTATGAGCGTGTAAATTCAGTGAGTGAGTAAGAATAGTGTGTGAGAGTGCCTGGGCGATTGTTTTGCGTGAGAGTCTATCTCCCTTCATGTGGTCACTGAATCTTGCCACAGTTAGCATAATTGTGTTTACAGTAAAGCTACTGCCTACTTCTGACTGGCGTTGGAACAAACACTAACTGGATCAAAATCAAACCAGAGGCAAAGTGCTGCAGTGTGGGATTTAAAAAGTGTGCTTTTGGGTATCAAGAAAACACTCAAGACCACTTTAACATTATTTAATCTTATCCTGTCAAAAGTGAGATTTCTTTTGTTTGTATGAAATTAACCCTCACCTCACCAGTGAACAATGTTTTCCACATGTCAAAGGTCCAGTGGGTGTCAGGATGTGACCCCACCAAATTTGACCTTCTGCACTATGTGTTTTTTTTTTATTTCAGTCATAGTCTAAATCATGAAAAAAATACTTCTGCACACTCAGAAAAGGTTTATTTAGCAGGTGCAACGGACAAAATGGGTCATTAATGAACAAAAAGTTGTCTACCTGGACTCAGGTAGACAACTTTTAGATTTAAATGAAGCGTGATCTAAATGTTGTCTACCTGAGTCCAATAAAGTCTCAGTTCTATATCGCAAGCTTGTGACAAAGTGCAGGAACTCTTCCTTTTTGTTCATTTCAGTCATAACCAAAAGATTTCCACTTTTTAAAAATCTTGACTTAAGCTGGATTTCTACATGTTGTACATTGACATGTTACACTACATCTTGGACAGCTACTGTGTGTTGGCTATATATCAATATTATAAATAACAATAATTTGTATAGTACGTATAATTTGTATACATTGCTTTGAAAAACAATGTTTTCAAAGTAATAAATAAAATCTAAAAGCAGAAAAAGCAGTAAAATAAAAAGGGTTATATTTGGGACAAAGAGATGACGCTAAACATACACCAACAAACTGAAATGCTCACACAAGCAAGAAAAAAAAAAAAAACTTTGAAAGAAATTACATAAAAATCTGTTAATTTCCTCAGGCAGGTTGTTTCAGAGTACAAAGCTCTGACAGAAAGAGTGAAGTGACCTTTACTCTGGACTGGAATATGGAGCTGCTGAAAGAACTTTGCAAGAGGACTCAAGGCTGCTTTCTGGCTCATAAAGAGCCGGAAGGTCAGTAATATAGCGAAGGAAAAGCCTTTAAATGGTTTTTTAAAAAATCAGTACAATGTTGAAACTGTTCTTAATCTCACAGGACATCAGTGCAGAAGGTCCTAGAACCTAGCTGCAGCATTGCATGCAGCATGAAACTGAGGAAGCTGGATTGACCCAGTTGTTTTATCTGCTCATCAAAAGTCACTGTCAAAATCCCTCCTTAATTGTTGGTCATCAGCTTTATTTCAATCAGTCCCCAAGATCATGTAAAAGATTTCTTGCATTGTGCTGATTACAAATCATCTCAGTGTTGTCATCATTCAGTTAAAGAAAGTTTTGAGACATTTAACATAAAGGTAGGGCCAGTAACTTTATCCAGATACAGTTTTCATTGGATGAAATAGTGTGAACATCCCAACAGCAGTCAACTGGTCTGTAAAAACTCAGACCGACCGCTTCCCTTATGTCCAATTGAAAAGACCCAATCAAATGCCTCCCTGCACTCACACTAACCTTGGCGTGCACCAGCCTGCTCTCAAAGCACTTCACTGCCACCAAGGTCATCTGAGTCTATCGCAGAATTGCAGAGAAAACTCAGCCAAAAGTACAACTGCCACAGTTCTCACTCAGAGTTTGTCATTGAATCTAAGGCCAATTTGTGCTTCATTGCTCAACGAGTGTTAGGTGTCATTTGACAGAAATATAAAAGTAGTAGTAGTAGTTTTCAACTTAAACTTCAGCCAAAGCTTTTAGTTGTCTTCATGGTGACCATAACTGGACGAACACTAGAATATTAACTAGAAAGTGAGGAGTGGTAGGTCAGCACCTTAGCGCCCTCTATTGTCCAGCTGCCACTGAAAGCGTGAGATCCACAATAACTGGTCAGCTCTGTTCTGTCTGTTTGTGTTTTTTCCTACAACTCTCTAATGCAAATAGAGATTAAAGAGAGTGAAAGCAATGTTAAGAAAGTTTAAGAAACACTGGCAGCATTCTCTTTCTCAGTAACACAAATCTAGCCAATAAACCGTAGAGCAAAGTAAGCGGGTATCCCACCATCACTCTGTGTTAAAACAACTGCATCAGTTCTTTTTACTTTATCTGTAAAAAAAGTAAGCAAAAGCTTTAATGTGGTTGAAAGTCGAGAGGTAGAAATAGTGCCAAAGTGCTAGATTAACTGGTCCACAAATGTAAATACAAGACCTGGAAGTACATATTTAATGTAAATTAAAACTTTCAACATATATCCTGTATTTAAGATGTAATTACATTGGGCTGAGTAAAGCTTCCATTTTCAGTCAGAAAGTTAAGGGGTTAACGTAACTACAGTGTAGGCAGTATCAGTGCAATCATTCCAAAAGCCAAACAACAAGGTGGGAGAGTAAATATTTTTGTATCCTGAGTAACTGTGATTGATGAAATTGCTTAGAAACCACAACCACAAGTATCACCAACTAACTATGCACTATACAATATGCAGTGTTTTGAACCACACTTGACTTTTTGTTTTTTCCTCAACCTGCTCATCAGTCAAAAATAATTCTTAATGTAACAGAAATAGCACCATAGACCTGACTCCATATTCCAAACTTTTTAGAAACAAGCAACAGTGTTCATGCTGATGTTTCTCCAGCCATGATAAGTCATGAAAATCTTGTCGAAAAGTTCTTTTATAATGTTTCCGTGTTCTTTTGTAACTAAAGCTGGGCATGCACTGTGTGATTTAAGCCCGTTTTTGACCCGATTATTGGGCCACACGACTCAGCTTCATCGGGCGTCGTCTGCCGTGCAGTGTGCGGAGGGAAGCGAGGGCTGATTATCTGCTCCCAACGGCTGTTTTCAGTTTTGGTCGGCTTTCGCCGGCTCTCACACAGTCAAAGCAGAGCAACGACTCGATTTACCAACATCAATGTCTTTTTCCACAATGCAGCTGCTCAAAGTGGCAAACAGAGCATCTGAATGCCATGGCAACACGCAACTGCAAAACAAGAAGAAAAAAAAAAACAGGAGCGCTAGAGTAATCAGAGCGTAGCTAATGTTAGTTATCAAGTTAACAACAGTAAAAGTAGCTGACTTACCTCCAATTTCCTCTTCAAAATGGACAAGCCATAACGTTACTGTCCACTTATTCCAAGTCCATATGTGCCGGCACATCTATTTTTTTAGAGGTTTCAGCACACGGGATAGCACAAATTATTAAGGCAGCACGCTTCCTCCTTGTCAGTATTGTTGCTAGTAAACAAACCTGCCAATGAGCTCTCAAACAAATCTTTGCTGACAAATGTCAATAGCCAGGACAGTTTGCAAGGCCTTACAGGCCGTTTTTACACGTACAGTGTGAGCACACAAATCGTGAGCTTTGGCTTTACATCACGGCCAGTTTACTCAACAGTGTGAGTTGGAATCAAACAACATTTATAAAATTTCACAGTGTATGCCCAGCGTAAGGGCGAGCTAGATTACAGTCTAGACCTGCTCTATATGAAAAGTTCAGAACAGATACAGCCAACTGTATTCTGTTGTGTTTTGGCATCATTTTAAAAGGAAAAAGATTTGACCTGACTGTCATGGAGGTGGGAGGTGGGTGCTGTGCCCCTGAAAGGCAATGGTAGTGAAACACAGCATGGTGAATGTAACTGTTTAAGTCTTTAAACACACTCCCCCCTTAGCCACCTGATGTTTCACATGATGTTGAGACAGTTACTAGCTTGGCTTTGGTGTCTGTTGTTTTTAAGGACACAATAACTAGACTGGCCCAGAAAATAATTTGAGATGCCATCCATGTCCTTTACCCTGAGTATCAGCTCCTCCCCTTAGGCAGATGCTTTAGAATCCCCATATGCAGGTTCAACCACTTTGAAAAACTCATCTGCCCGCCGTCCATCTAAGCCCTAAATAATTACAAGTTGTCCAGCAGTGATCCCCTGTAAATGCTGCTTCTCTTTCATGTTAACTGTGAAAGATCTAATGTAACTGAAGTCTGCTTGGTACCATTGTGACAACTGCAGGCATGTTATACAAGGCTGGTGTGCAGGATTTATATTAACTATTCTGACAGTAGTCTGTGCTTGTGTGTGTGTTTGAGAGAGTGCACACAGTCCAGTGACAGTTTTTATATGTACTATATGTATGAACTATTTTATTCTGTGCTCTTTTAACAGCAGTTACTGTGTGTGTCCAAAACAAATTTCATTTGCGACAATAAAGTATGAAGACATTAGGTAAGATCGATGTCAGCTTCGCTGCCAGATGTGTCTGTCTGAAGCATCCAGGGTTGGGAAGTAATGCATTACTTCATAATGTCTTCGTAATGCATTACAGAAATTCCATTACTTTTCAAAGTAACTAGTAAAGTAAGGGATTACAGTCACCAAAACAGTAATTATTAGGGTTTTTTTTAAATTGCGTTTAATTGCAGAATTTCTATAGTCAGTCACAATTAATCACATATTTATTGCATGCTTATTTAACATGCAATATATAACAATTATATAACATTTAATTACATTATTTTGCATTTCACAACAGTTTTTAAATCGTTAGTAACAATGTCAAGCAATTCTTACCAGTGTAACTTGACTGGGAATCAAATGCCAACTGGAGTACGTCTCTTGCGTACGTTTCGTGCAGTAACAAGGAAGAGACGGGCAGAGCTCGCCCACTGCTAATTAGCTTAGCTCAAACACTGCAAGTCAATGGGAAGTGCTAGCCTGCCTCCACCTGAAGTCATCAGATAAACTTTCCAACAACTCTAAACGCTCCTGTGTGCTTGTCGTAGCTTATTTACCATGTTACATTATTTTTAGACGAAGATAAGCACTTTATGTAATTTTAATTTTTTAACTGACATTTTTGTTTTATTGACCTACTTACTAGCACAACCACTGTGTTTTGTGCATGCACCCTGCAGTTTACATATTTGATTCTAAAATAACATTAAGTGCTAATGTGTGTCTAGAATTAACATAATGTGGTAAATAAACAAGTCACAACAGGCACACAGGAACATTGAGAGTTGTTGGAAAGTTTATCTGATGACTTTAGGTGGAGGCAGGCTAGCACTTCCCATTGACTACCAGTGTTTGA
>JAPQLA010000005.1:2922105-2932416 GCA_029822935.1 Naso vlamingii | reverse complement strand
CTAGCACTTCCCATTGACTACCAGTGTTTGAGCTAAGCTAATTAGCGGTGGGTGAGCTCTGCCTGTCTCTTCCTTGTGACTGTACGCACAGTCCAAAGAATGGGATCTATGTTCTTGTCAGGGAACTCGGGATGGAGGCAAACAACAAAAAGAAAAAACGAGCCATTCTGCCCATTGTTGTCTGTCTTCTAGGAAGCATGACACCACTACTGCGGCTTGACTAATTGCAGCCTTTTAATCAATCGCGATGAACACGTTAACGCTAACAGCCCTACTTCTGATACCAAGTTATAATTTAAGTAAATGTATTACTTTTATAAAGAGTAATCGGTAGTAAGAAACTTTTTACTGTTTCTGAGTAACTTGTCCTACACTGGAAGCATCCCTCAGGTTTTTCCATCATCAGGTCCATAAAAGTCCAAAAACTGGTCAACTCAATATAAAGACTGACAACATAAACGAGTAACCATGAACAAATTTTTTCCCACAGAGACGTCACAAAGTTCTGTTAGTGTCTGACTGACTGACACTGGTTGAGGTTGTTGCAAGCTGTCCTGATTTTTAATCTTTCCAACTTGAACCCTACAAAATTTATAAATGAATGGTGTTTTCCCACGTCCTTGTCTGTCTTTAAACGTTGCATGAGTCGCAGTGCTGCCAGTGAGCTCATCACCCTGCATATGTAATTCTAAACAGCTGTGTAAACCTGTGTATATCAAAGTGTGTGTGTGTGTGTGTGTGTGTGTGTGTACTCCCAGACTGACATTAACCCTCATACACCACACACACGCACACACACACACACACACAGAGTTGTTGATTTCTGGATTCCTCTCTCTAATCTTCTGCCGCTGCTGCGGTTTGCAGCAGACAAACTGACGGTTCGCTGCAGGGAAATGATTCTACATGACATGTTTGTTTCCAATCAGTGGAAGGATTAACTCAGGAAAAACAGGGGTCTTCCATCTCAGGTGATACAACTCTGGCAACAAACACACGTCACCTTCAACTTATAAATGTGGTTTTGCTGCTGGTTAATCCAACAATAAGTACAGCGTTTGAGTTTGATCCCACCCCAAGGTCGACTCGATTCTGGTAAAAGCTGTTTGGCAGAGGTGCACAATCTCATCCAATAACCCTGTGGGTGGAAGTTTTTACTAGCTCTCTCTTTGTGTGCTGTTAAGTGTGTGTGTGAGTGTGCATATGCTTGTATCTCCTCTTGTGAAGATCTTGCTCTTTTTTAAAAATGTCATGACTGCTTTGAGAGTTTGGGCCATTTGTTTGTCAGCATGGTCTCACAAACACTTAAGTCATTAAGGGTCATAGAAGGAATGGCATGTAAGAACTGGTGATGAAATGCAGTCCGGGAAGGAAAAAAATATCTGGCGAGAGAAGAGAAAAAGAGAAGAGAAACATAAAGAGCTGCATAAGGAACTATGTAGGAATATTGTAGTGAAAAAAAATCATGTCATACTTCTGTGATCAAAGTGAGAAGATACAAATCTTTTTAAAGTTTTACACAATTCTTAACTGCTGCTCCTAATTACCTGCAAACGACCACAGGCTTGCTTGTAAAGCTAGAAGATGCAATCAGATAATTATGTTTCAAAACAAGGGAAACCTACACTAATAAAAATCACTGTCTTCATTCTGTCAACTTTGAGAGGAATAGATTCTTAATAGTTTTGTCTTAGAGGGCAGAACATTCAGCCATGTTTATTATATACTGGAATAATCTGCCACTCAGGGACAAGTGGGGTTGGATGACAGCTGCTCTGCAGCAGGATGTTTCTCATGGTGCAGGAAGTGAACAGGGTCATCTAAGCTTAAGAGGTTGTCCCAGACTAACTGCTGTATTACTTAGATTAATCATCAAGAAAGATGTCTTTTTTAATCTAGACCTTAGGGTTAAAGTGTTGTCATCACAAGATTCAATATATGGTGTAAAGTCTGATTCTCAGTGTGTTCAACAAATATTAAAATTGACTCACCAAGGTTATGTGCCTCTGGGACAAAGGGGAGCTGTTTGAAATTTTCCTCCCCATTCACTGAATTGCACTTACAAATATCATAAAATAAATGACTAATAAAATTCAGTTAGCCTGGTACCAGGTGTTTATTATATATATATATATTTTTTTTTTTTTTTTTTTTTTTTTTTTTAATTTAATTTTTTTTTTTTCTCTCCTTGGAATGGTGATGTTCTTCTCCCAAAAAGTATTCATGTTAGCTTGTGCACATCAATCTTAAAAGACTTCTGTCTGAAAGACTGGATCTATATTTGTTTAAAAATAATAATTACACAAAAACTAAGCCTGGAACAAAACAAACAGAACTGAACCAACTTGACCCCGAAATTATTTAATGTATAAACTTCATGATGTGTTTAAAACTTTCAATTTTAAGTCATTATATTTTAGCTTATAGCTTTTCAATTTAAGTGAATGGGGAGGAAAATTTTCAAACAGCCCCCCTTTGTCACAGAGGTATGTAACCTTGGTGAGTCAGTTTTAATGTTTGTTGAGCGCCTGAGAACTAGACTTTTCAACATATATTGAATCTTGTGACAAAATCACTTTAAGGTTAGGGTTACATGCAGTCAAAATGTTGTCAGGTCCAGCAGTCAATTATCACACACGTGTCCCTTGCTGAAGATGAGTGCTGCCACTGAACAGCAACTTGCCCGGCCCCAGTGCACCAAGTCAAGTGGGCAGGTGGTGCCGAGCATTAACTGTTTAGCAGCAGTTTGGGGTAAAAACATTTTCTCCAGCTGCCTTTGGGTCCTTGAACAGCTTCTTTCTTTGAAGCAAGGCCAGTGTTGCACTATGTTTGGTGACTTTGTTCCCAACACAGTTTCATTTTTGTTCTTACAGAAAGTTTTATGTTGTTATATTAGTTCAAATATGGTAGCCATCTGTAGCACCAATTCATTTCCTTCCAGCATATTTTAAAAATGTACTGTGGGACTGCAAAAGACAAACACTGACTTTGTTTGTATCATTGTCAGTCAAATTAAATGCATATTTGGCCACTGTTAAGTAAACACTTAATAATTTTAATTTAAGTAGCTATAGACTTGTCTGTCTTAAAATCTGCTTGGGTGAGCATGTCCTCAGACTTCCTAGCATTTGTTTTGAACATTATTTTTATGGCATTTTAAAAAAGGGCATGAACCCACAATGAGTTGACCTTAAAGAGGATCTTTCTGCTCTTTGACTCTGTGCAGGAAACTGAGCATTGCACTGCTTTTCCATTTATGTGAGGAGACAAAAGGACTGAGAAGCAACACATGTTGTGTGTAGCTGAACAGGTTGGATCCAAATTGCTTCAAGTCTCCGTGAAGATTTAACCTCTACGGATTCAAAGTAGTACACAGTGTACTCGTGACAGTGACACATACTCATAGGCTTACGACTTTTGTGTAAATGTTTGATTCCTTGGATTTCTTTTAGCTCACATCTCTGCACTTTCATAATAATATGCCACGCTGTAAAAATTAACTGCAAAATCCACAGTAATTTACTGTTATATACACAGTTAAACATTGTAAAAAAAAAATTCAGGTGAGTACTGTATATACTATGGTAAAAATCAGTTTACTGTAGAAAATCACAGGAGAAAATGACTACTGTGGAAAATCACAATAGTCAAAGTATTTCTGTAAAAAAATCACAGTAGTGAAAGATTACTGTATACTGTATATACCACTGTTAGTAATGGTATATTATGAATAGTCTGCGGTCTTTGTGGTGAAGCTGATCTTTGGCTGAGTGGTCAGTGTAGTTGTCTATGGTCTGGAGGAAAAGGGTTCAGGATCTGCTGTGGAAACGCCTCCTCGTGAAAGAGATTATAAACTATATATGCTACTATACAGCAAAGACACCAGCACTGTAGAAAAATTTACAATAAAGAAGCAAGCCATAGGAATACACTTTACAGTAAAGGCCAATTCATGCTTTCCAGCTTCACGTGTCTGTAGGGCTCCGCTCTAGTATGCGTGACGTAAAAATCTTCATCCACCCTTGTCCGGGGTGTGCAGCCCAAAATTGTGACCGTATGTATGAACAGCACAACATTTTGATTTAACTAGTTTTACTTTGAATTCACTGATTCATGGCAACATTCCAAACTGAAAGATTTCTCATTTTGTTTAACAGCAACAGCAACAACAACAACAACAACAACAACAAAAGAATATAATACGTCCCGTTCATGTAAGATTGTGCTCTCCTTTATGTCTGCAGAGCCTTTATTTTTTTCTCCTGTTGTCTCTGCCTGGATGACACAGATTGTAGCTGCACATTAGTAACGTCAGTCTGGCTAAAAACTCCAAAAGAAAAGAAGTGCAGCCACTAAAACTTCTGTTATCTTTTGTTTGTTCTGCTGCAGTCTGAGCACTGCACATCACATCTGGCCAGACTGGCGCAGACCTTTGTTTTAGTATGAGGGAAGCAGCTTTCCCAGTCCGTATGAGCAGACGTCCATGAATGTGCAATGCGAAAAGTATGTTCGGACCTTAAGGAACAGTACTGTAAACAACCATACAGTAATCAGCACTATAAAAAGAATTACAGTACTGTAAATATGTTTTACAATAAAGAAACCTCTATTGTAAATACATGTACAGCAGTTTACTGTAAATATAATTACAGTAAGTTAATTGTTAATTGCTGCCAGTAAGTTACTGTAAACTTCTCAATAAACTGAACATGTATTGTTTTATTAAAAGATACATACAAACGTCTTCAAAGACACACCATGTTAAAAAAAAAGGAGCACAAAGGTCATCTTAACCAGTTACTAAATTAATGCAATTTGTATTTATTCTACATTTTCAGTTTACAAAATCACTGAGTTTTTTTTCCAGAAACATAATCTGAAGTTGAGCACGATGTGAGTGTCCTGCGTGTCTCAGCCGTCAATTTCTCCTTCAAATTTCAGCTTCAAGCGAAACTGATGAGTTGGCTTGTTGAATTCTGTAAAGTGAGAGACTAAAATGGCTGTTCTGTGAGCAGCAATTCACACATGCAGTTAGCCCCTTTCTTTTTCTTTTCTTTTTTTCCCCTTTATGAATTTGTTAGTTATATATATATTTTTTTTATCATTTTTGTTTCTGTCGTATTACAATGACAAGATTCAATTTTTCTTGTTTTATTTAGATTTTATCTGGTCAGCTGCCATTATAGGCT
The DNA here is from genome assembly GCA_029822935.1 of Naso vlamingii. Lineage (NCBI taxonomy): Eukaryota > Metazoa > Chordata > Actinopteri > Acanthuriformes > Acanthuridae > Naso > Naso vlamingii. Next base: position 2,927,227 of record JAPQLA010000005.1, on the reverse strand, counting down.
GATAGAGAATTTTCAGTCACACTGTCATAATCTTTTTTTAACCACTTGCAGTATATTTTGCATGTTTTATTGGTTTGTTGTATTTGCAATAAATGACGACAGAAATGATCATTACTGCAGATAAGAATTTCAGCATTCTGCACATACTGGCAGACAAAAAGTTGCAAACAAAAAGTTGTGATTTATTTTTGAAACATCTCGTGGTTTATATCAGGACTACATTATAAAAGAGCAATTTATCATCTGTTAGAATTGCACATTGTGTCAAGACAAGTTCTGCATTTGTAAATGCAATAAACCTTGACTTTTTGAGATAAGGTTTGTGTAACAGTGGTGCAGTCTTTGCCTCCTAAGGTTTCCTGTTGGCTCATCATTCCTGATCTTGTTCCAAGTCAATATTAAACTGCAGCTTTCTCATTTTAAACCTGATTAACCTGTTATATTACATGTGCTTTTAAAAAAAATAAAATTATATGCCAAAACAGCCCACTAACAAACAAGCTCTAAGTCTAAGCCATTACTCATATTACTTATTTCAATCTTGAGTAACATTACTTTACATGAATAATTTGTAAAGTTGTTTTTGTACATTACTAAACCATCACATTGTATTTGTGAGGAGAGGCTACCCCCCCAACAAGCAGGTCTTTGGCTGACTGTCCCCTCTCATTGTGTGCGATGTAATGCAAGAACTCATCTCCTGATGTAACCAGGCAGCCAACAGCCCAAATAGTGTCTGACAGGCTGCAAGTTAACAATGCTGCACAGGGGGAAAACCAGTCATGCAGTTTCAATGAAATGAGATTATAGATATGAAGCATGTGGATTTAACAGATCAAGATTTAGGCAGAGTTCTTCTTGGTAGTTATGTGTCTGTGTGGTTAGGATGTGCTCTATTGTGGTATCAAGGCCAGCCTGATTAAAAAAACTGCTGCTCTAATCAGAATACGTGTGTTCTAGCAGTGAACAGGAGATAAAGATCAAATCTGATGCAATGCATTGCAGCTTACAGTGGCCTAGTTTGACAAAGTCACAAAGATCGCCAACCATGATATTTCCATTTGAGTGTTAAGGGGAAGTTTTGTCATTTGAGTTATGGAAAATAATACATCTTGGTAAACGGCCTGTGGCCTGTGGTCACAATTTAATATGTCTGCCAACTACAGTAACTTGTTTTGCTTTTTGATGTCGACTCTGATTAAAGATTACCCACCTCCTTACATTTCTGCCCAAAGCATCAGTTCATTCTTTTACGCGCAGCCCTGAAGAAAGTATGAAATATGCAGCTGCTAAAATCCACATTTCCAAAAAATTTTATTGTCTCTATAATTCATATCATTATATTTAGAAACTGCTAGTCATTTCTTCTTCTTTTTTTTCTTTTTTTACCCTAACCCACTAGCTAATAAAACTAACAGCCAACCACTCACACATACTACCAACCAAAAGATCAGCCAATTAGCTGTCAAGTCCGTCTTCGAGCTAATGAAGCCATTATCAATCAATCAATTAAACAGCTGACTGATACAACTCATTTGCCAAGCAATAAGCCTAAAACAATTACTTAAGTTGTGTAATTCCAGTTGATTCCAACACAAAATCATCAACTAAATCTGTGGCTGAAGTGTTGCTTCATCATGAAATTATACAGTTACACCAAAAACTGAGCCTCTGTCTGTGACTTTACAGCAGGTGTTATAGAAATACAAAGGAAGGGAAGCAAAAAGACAGAGGAAGAATCAATAAATCAACAAATTGACCCTATTGACCTTTAAAGCTGCAGTTGGTAACTTTTGCTAACAAGCTAACACGCTAATGTTAGCTGTAGCATGAGAGCAAACAGAACACAAAGAAAGTTATGGATGTTTACCCCAAAGTTACCACCTGTAGCTTTAATTTCCTGTCAGTGGAAGACAGAGCCAAACTGTGCTCTAACATTGTGGCAGCTAAGCAGCAGTGACATGCTAAATTAAAGCCACAATATGAAACTTTTTCACCCTAAAATAACATTTTTAAATGACAGGTCGATAGGGCTCTCTGCTTCTGTCATTCGGGCCTGCTGTAGCTTGTTTCTTTGCTTTGTTGACTGCAAGCCACGGCCGGCAGTTTCAAAACTAAGACTTTTTAAGCCAATTTTATAAAAACTCTGACCTGCTGCTGTCGCTTTTGCTGATTCAGATTTATTTTTCCTCTTACAGCTGTGAGTCAGTTCAAGAAAAAGAGGCCTTCAAAAAAGAAAAGAAAAAGAAATTAATTTGTTTTCACTTAGTCTGTCTGTCAAATCCAGTCCAGTTTAGGATACTCCGTTGCATTCCAATACTAACAAGGGAGTCAGTTAATTAACATTAACTTCCTCAAGGGTCAACCAACACTAACCCTAATGACAAGTCAACCAACTAACCAACCAGCAACTGAGGACCAATTGTTCAACAAGTCATTGGGTCAACAAGTCAGCTAACCAAACAACCAAGTAGTCAATCTATCTCCTTGACATGAGACGGAAAAAAACGAGGAAGGGAGAAAAGGGATGAAATCAGGACCATATGAATGACATTCCAGCTAGTCTCAGTTCTGGGCGTGTTTCTTGTTGTTGCTGGCGGTTTGGAAGTCTGGAAGCCTCGGCTGTTTTAGGTCTCTGATTTGTTGACATTGTCCTGGCACAACCCCTTTGTCTGAGTCATCCCCCCGCCGTGACTGCATCACAGATCAGACCCACTGACAGACAGAGAGGACATACTGAAATGTTTAACAAGATAATTCTTCTTAAAAAATTATTGTCTGTTAATACCGCTGAGGGCTTTGCGTTGATCAGATGGAAGACTTTGAGCTTCATCCTCATGAGGATTAATGTGTTTGTCCGTGTTACTTATGACTCTGTCCAGGTGTCACCACATCTGAATGGAAGCTATCTCATCCATCTGAGACATTTCATCCAGGGATTAAATGAGGATTGCTGGTGCATGACGGGGATGGGGATTCCCTCTGTTTGTGTGTGTGTGTTTATGTTTTGTGTGTGCATGAGCCATTGCAGACACTTGAGTGTGGTTGCATGGAAGCATGCATATTTGTGTGCTTGTGTGTGTGTGTGTGTGTGTGTGTGCCTGCCTCAACTGTCTGCATCTTTCAGTGTAAGTTTGACCACAGTGTTTCCTGTTTTTAGCTTTATTAAGATTCCCTCTTCATTTGAGTGTAACTCAAAGTCAAATAATTTGTGGCCTAACCAGCAATCTAAACCCAAAATACTGCATGTTTTTAGTAAATGCACTAGGAATTGGTCAGCATATGCTCAAAGGAAAAACATTGCATTAGATGAAACTTTCACGATCCCATGAGGAAAGTTATAAAACAGGCGATAAGTGTGAAAAGAAAATAGAATATGCTTAACATTTTTTAAAGGAGAGTTATTCTCCTTTTCCATCTTTTCTGACCTATAAATGTTGTTACAATGTCAGATACTCGTGATAAACGTAGTAAAAGCGTCACATAATGAGCTTCATGCATTTGGAAGTGAGCCCTGTAGGCTGTTCCAGTCGGCTCTGCATGCTGTGTTTTACAGTGTTTTTCCAGTGACATTAATGCGAGCTGGACTTCCTTATATGGGCATGCCAGCTCGTGCACACAGTGTTGTGCCCGCCCCCTCCCCCGCTCTGCTCAGACACCGATGCACTCTGTCCTATGCTTCACTTTGTTCAAGATGGCTCCAATAAAGTGTTTTGTTTGGTCTTTTTCAGGTGAATGAAGGACAAGTAACTTCGTTAAACTTCCCCAAAGAGGCGAGAACCAGACGGAAGTTGAGAGTGTTTGTGTTTCTTGTGGATTTATTCCCAGTGGATTTATTTACTTCCTCAACAAGCACATGAGCTGGATTAACGGCTAAACTGCTGCTTAAGGACCACAAATTGCTTTGTCCTGTTAAGGAGTGAAAAGCGCAAACTGTAAGTAACATTTTATCAGTGTCCTAGCTGTGTTTATTTTGTGTCAGTAAAGGAGTTGTGAGCACAGCTGAGTGCAGAGGCGTGCATGAGGGAAAGGGGGAGGAGTAACTGACACAGACCATTTTGAGAGAATGCAGAAAATAGGAGGAAGAGAGAGGACGCAAGTCACAGTTTCTGATGATCTACAGACATTATAGTTCGGTCAATTGTGTCTAGCTGCTCTATAGGAGTCCAAAATCAAAATGAAAGACCTGAAAATGAGTATCATATGTCTCCTTTAATAAAATAATGAAAGAAATAATCCGGATATATAGAAATCATGTTGTCTAATGCATGTCTTTCTGCCTTTTTGTCAGTCTGTTCGTATGGGCACACACAATGTTGAGACCTTGGCTAATATATTAATAAAATGCAACACAATACACTTTGTCCGGGATGGAAAAATATGGTCCTGGACTTATTCTCAACATTGTCTTGTGTGTTTTTACAACCCATTCTCTAACCTGATTCCTATCATTCGATTTTGGGAAATGCTTGCAGTGTGAACTGTAATGCGGGCTCTTTTTATGTTATATTACAACACACTGTGAAAAACTAAAAATCCCCCAATCTTAATATGAAATGTTAGAGGAAATGTTATGCTGAAAATACTCGTTACTGGAGCCGGTTAAAGAAAGACAAGACCAAAAAAAAAAGAAGAAGAAAAAACACTAGAATAAAAAACACCACCACTCACTGTAGAGATGCGTGTCTCATTTGTCCTGGGAACACCTTGGAATCCCACAGGAAGAGCTGGACAGTGTTTCTGGGAGAATGATATCTGGAATACGCTGCTCAGCCTGCTGCCTCTGTGACCCAGCTCTGGATAAGTGGAAGACAATTGGTGGGAAATGGTCTGCTGAAGAAGTCGTCAAAGAAAAGGAGGTCCTTTAGGTATTAAAATATTATCATAAACTGAATATTGTTTGCAACCGTTGTTCCAATATAACATCTGGTTGATTTGAAATTTGTGTTTAGAACAGATCCACAGCTGATGTTTTGTTTGTTTTTAAAAACTAAAGGCATTGTGGAAAAACCTGCTGGATTCTTACATTTAAATCTCCAATAATGTTTTATATATATATATATATATATATATATATATATATATATATATATATATATATATATATATATATATAAAAAAA
>JAPQLA010000005.1:2858455-2870307 GCA_029822935.1 Naso vlamingii | reverse complement strand
GCTGCTGCCGTCGGCTGTGTGAGAAAACAGATGAGGTTTTTTGATCATCAAAGCATGTAAACTTGCTCGAGTAATAACCAAGACTAAAATATGAACCCAAAAAATGAGCATAACATGGTCTCTTTAAATTCAAGAACTTCTAATGTACGCACTTGGCTGGGCACGCAACAGGAAGCCTTGTACCGGGCATGTTGGATTTAGGAGCTTTTTAGCCAAAATCAAAGTGTTGAGCCTATGACACGATAACGATGACTTGGATTAAATCACACAAAGCTGCTGAGAGTTTTGGATGTACGTTTTTAGATGGTTTTGACGTTCTGAAATTTTTTGTATTTTGGGAAAAAAGCTGTTTACTGTGGAGGAATGCTGGAAGGAAAAAAATTCATTCTTCAATTCAAGACATCTAAGGGTGAGTAACTGATACACAAAAAAATAGTTATGCGGTGAAACTTCACTTGAAGGTTAATATTTTGTGACCTCATTTTTCAAAGCTCTGATTGCCCTTTTTGTGAATTCAGAAGTCTCAGACATCTAAAAACCTGCTGAAGGCTGCCAAACTGAACTGAATATAAGTACTGTGTTGATGGAACTTTAAACCCCAAAACATGTGAGCTGCAAAAAGGATCATGTAAACATTGCAGCCTTTTACACGTAGACTCTGTTCAGCGGCAGACTGTCAAAGTCAAATGATACTGGTGTATCCCATGAGCTCACAGGTGTAACGTGAAGCGAGCAGCAGCATGGATGGAGACAAAAACACATTTACCTGCCTGGAAAAAAACAAAACAAAAACAAACAAACATGGCGTGTCTACAAACAGCTAACAGGTGTTGGCCAAATTAATTTCCAAAAAGCATACAAAGCTGTAGTGCAGCATTAAAAAGTGAAATCCATCCTGTCAGATTTATATTCGAACCTGTTAGCAGGTTTGAACTTTTAAATCAAATTAATGTAAGTTAAAACACAACCAGCAAAACACTGAATACTGAAATTAGCATTAACAAGCAGATACATGTCCAGCCATTATTTTTCAGCCTAAATATTTATTGCTTTAATGAGGTAATGCAAGAGGGCTCGTGGTTCCTTGAGACAAAGTATGAATGAATATATACGGTGGCCCTGAGGTGCCAATAACAATTACAAAATGACAACACAACTACACGAAGTAAAACACAACAACAAATCGATGCAATGCAAATAGAAAACACAACTGCAAAAGGAAAGCACAAAACAAATAGATGAAACAAAACAACAAAAACCAGGCTAGTGTACAATTTAGCTTTCAGTAATTAATAAATAACTAGTTTTTCCTTTTTGTGGTTGTGTTTTTCTTATTGCAGTTGTGTTTTCTATTTCTGTTTCTGATTTGCTGTCATGTTTTCCTACCTGTGATTTTATTTTGTGATTTGTTGTTGTTTTACTTTTTACAGTTGTATTTTCACTTTGTGATTGTGATCGGCACTTCAGAGCCACCGTAAATATATCATTTTGCAATGTTTTAAACAATTATATCGTAAAACAACTTCCTAGTTCCCCTTTTTTACTAAGATTTTTGAATGACGAATCCATTACATGGTTCCTTCCCGACAACATTAGATTCGGCTCTAGAGAACAGTGAGTGACTTTGATCATCTTTGTCCAACTCTACCCCCAGCTTGAAGGTTCTTTCTGGAATGTTAGTCACGTCAACGAGTTGCTGACCAACCTGTCAGAGGGAGAGAATGACATGCGCTCCTCACACGCCTCACCCTCTAGGCCCAGACTGCTCCAGCTGCTGCTGTTCCCATTGCTGCTGGAGAGAGAGGAGGCAGGTAATGCACCACTAAAACACTGACGGGCTTTCTGCTAAGAGGGATATAATCACATGAGAGCTACTGTGAAATAGAAGATCAGAATATAATAAGCAGTTTCATCCCATGCGCTATAATGATCACGTCTATTATGCAGCTTCAACAAACAATACTCAGGCTGTGGACCATTTCTGGCATTTGGAATAATCCCTTAAATGACAGGGGAGGATTCTTGAAATGATGCAGATTTTTCCACCTTATACCCCACTGAATCATCTGACAACTTGCTGTTAAAAGCCTTATGATGTGACATCATTACATTCTTGTCCTAACATAATACTGTTAATCCTGTGGATTCCACCAGGACAACCAGCAGGCAACAGTAGCACAACAAACTCGCTCTGTAATTAGTCAAAGATTAGCCTGCTGGCTGGAACCTGCACACTGTGGCATGCAGCGTTCTCCATGAGAGGGAAAGGAAGAACATTTCTAATTTCTCAAAATACCTCCTTTAATCTGCATTACCTCAGCTCCATAGTGAGTGCTTTTTTATTTGGACAATTATCACATTCAGTGTCTCAATCAGCTCTTAAAACTGATTTTTTCACTCAGTTATTTTTTTGCTCAGTGCAAATGGTTCTAGCAAGCTTTTTTTAGAAGAGTCTCATGAACAACACGATAGCCTTTATCCTGCAGACACAGTGCCTGAAGTGAAGAGAGCACTCAGACACACCTTGAAAAAATATTATGATGTATTAAGTTAGCCCTGATGGCCAGAAGAACTAGCTGCCAACACATTGTGTTTTTTCAGTATCTTGGCAAATAATCTCAGATGTTGTCAGTTTTGCTTCCATGGAGATAACAACCTTTGCCAGAAATGTCAAATGCAGAATTCACAGAGACTTAAGTCTTCTTTGAGATCATGTCATTTTGAGGACTGATACTCAGATTTTGCTTATTTTTGTTTCCACTTTCTCTCTTATTTTTTGCTCACATGCACACACACATTGTGATGATGTCCATCCAATAAGAGAAGACCAATTTTTCACACCATTTCCTTGTCCTTATCCCTGTCATGTATTTCACAAACATTCTCAGCACAAAGTGGCTGCATAGGTACGGTAGCTGGGAAATGCAAAATAAAATTACCATGTGTGGTACACTTTGGCATAGTTTGAGACAAATGTACATTATGAATAACATTTTTACATTTTATAAAACAAAATTACATAAGCAAAACACTTTTACCAAGAACAAAGCTCCATTTTAGAGAACAAATTTACAAGATGTGAAACACTTATGACTGCTGAGACAAATTTACATTTTGGAAAACATTACTGCATTTTAGAAAACAAAATTACATGAGCAAAACATTTTTATGAAGGATAAAACAAATATACATTTTAGAAAACAAATTCACAAGATGCAAAATCCTTTTACCAGTCCCAAAACAAATGTATAAACAAACTGAGTGACTGACTCACCCAGTCACTTCCAGGTCACTTCCGGTATGAGGTACATTCCCTGTCCGGTGAGATTCTGTCATTTGTAAATGTGTTTCTGGACTGGTAAAAGTGTTCTGACACTTGTAAATTTGTCTCAGCGCTCATAAGAATGTTTTGAATCTTGTAAATTTGTTTTCTAAAATTTAAATTTGTTTTGTCCTTGGTAAGAGTGTCTAGCTTATGTAATGTGTCTCAAACTTTCAAAAAAATGTTTGAGACTTTGTAATTTTGTTTTGTCCTTGATAAAAGTGTTTTGCATATGTAAATTTGTTTTATAAAATGTACAAACATTATCAAAAATGTAAATTTTTCTTAAGCTTTGTAAAAGTGTTTCACACTTTGTCATTTTGTTTTGCACTTCCCAGTCCCTGTTGGATTGTCCCTATATGCACATTCTGCATCTCAAGCACATCAACACATTAGTTTTCAGCTGCACCTCACCGTCAGACTGCACTGTTTGGTGGGAGTGATATATGCAAACAACACAGAATGCAATGACTAGTGCAGGAACAACTCCAGTAGTTGTAATCTCTCCAATCTCGTTCTCTCTTTTTGCAGTTTTATAATACTACCTTTCTCTCTAATTTTCTTTAGCCTAACGTTACTTCTTCCAAGTTCCAACCCGGGAAGATAGAACTTTTATTGATCCCTTTGGGCAGGTTCCCTCAGGGAAATTAAAAAGTGTGCAAAAGAAGTGTGCAAACATGATGCCAGGGTGCTCAGATATTGACCAATGACTGCACTGAGTGTTTTCATGTGGCTTGTGGTGCTGCATTTGGACCATAGTAAACAAAATAATGTGTGGAAGGGAATCGAACTAGCTGCAAGGGACAAATGTAGAGTGCATTTAAATATGCTCCAGAAAAGTTTAAAACAGGATTGTTAACATAACTGCAACGGTAAAACAAGAACTTTCATAAAAATATTACAGCATTACATTTCAAATGTGCATTTTACATTGCAACAGTAAAATACTGACACTAAAGGAAATAGGATCAGTGTGCACTATGGGTAAATGGATATTTGGTATTCTGTGTATTCCATGTATGAGAAAGGTAGTGGTTGTATACCTGTCACTGAGGTGGAGGAAGCTGCTGTTGTCATCTGGATGCTCATCCTCAAAGCTGAGGTTAGACCAGCTGCCCAAACTGTCATCCCCTACACTCAGCTGCTGCGACACAGAGGACTCACTGGCTTCCCTTCCTGGAAAGCTAAATGCACAGGGTGATGGAAAGGAGCAAAGAGAGGATTCAACATGTGTGAATTCATTATGACATTTCTGTTCATGTAGAAAAACAGTTAAGTGATGGAAAAAGTGAACGTGATGTAGTTGGCGCTGGGTACGATTCACATGTGAACCGATACAGTTACCTGTACCTTAATTTCGCTACTGAAAGCCAATGATACAAATCTTGTCTTGTAACTATGACAGTGAAAAAAAAGGCCCAGTTTTATCCACCAACACCTTTTCCTAGTAGCTAATTAGTTGAACAAAGCCGTTAAAAGTGTGGACGCCCACCATGAGGTTTTATTGTCCATGGAGTGGTTCACTTCTTCAGCGCAGGGGAGCTAAGGCTAACTTAGCTGCAACTGCTGTGGGGAACTTGGCTTTCAGGCAATCAAACACCTTCTTTATTTTTTTGATTTTGTGTTGTACCAGGTGTTTTCTATGCTAAGACACTTTGCCATGGCCAGCTTTGCTTTTTTTGCATTACATAAATCACAGCAAGCGTTGTCTGTGTGCAATTTAGAAAAGTATAAGCACTTCTGGCTCACCACTGCTTTGGCTCACTGTGATTTGAAAAAGCTACATATGCCCTCTCTCTTTATTCTTACATGTTGAAATTTGGCACCAGTGTATTTAACAGGATTTGGTACTCTACATTATCAACGTAATTCACGTCAATCTGTAGCCTTTATAGTACTGTGTTCTGTACATAACCCTAGAAATAATTTTTGAAGTCAAATAAAGCTACCTATCTTAATCGTAGCCATAACATTGGCATATGTACATGACAGCCAGAACAGGCAAAAGCAACTACTAATGTTAGCAATGTGTACCTGATGTTGGCGGTCTGGCAGACGTTAGACAGGGCTGATGTCATGATCTCAGCTGTTAGGCTCTCGGCATAGCTCGTTCCATCATGGCCGATGCCGCTGTCAGCATTAAGGCTGGTGTTGCTCAGTTCACGTTTAGCTGTCTCCATTGCAATGGACACCATCTCCTCTGCAAATGCTGCCCTGTGGTCTAGATCAATGTGGATCTTGGGAATTTCAAGGCTAGAGAGCCGCTCGGCCTTTGCCTGGCATTCCGATCCCCTTTTCCTCCTCTGTAATACAGGCTGGTGGTGGTGTCTGCTAAGTTTCGTGCAGTACGGGCACTCCTGAACCCGACAATAACGGCATGTCCTCTCTCCCATGTCTTGGCCAAGTGATGGCACTTCGGACAGCCTCTGGGTGTGTGAGTGTCTGTCACGGTCTTGGGTCCTTTGGTACTCACGGGATGGATGTCCAACTGAAGCCAGGCTCATCTTCAGAGTGTCATCAACTATTTTCCTGGCATAATGCTCAATAACTTGCATCACCCTACTCCTGTAGCCTCCATCATAAAGGCTACCTGTACTGTGGTAATGCTTGTTTTTACCCTCCTTGGACAACAGGGGGCAGGAGAAGGAGTTCCTGATGAGATTCTCTGTCATATCTTCAAGTTTGGCTTTCTTATAAAGACACGAGTCAGTCAGAGACTTGGGAAGCCGTGTAGAGGAAAGATGCAGCTTGCGTGAGACATCACAGGTGATGTTATAAGCCAAAGACTCTGCAAAGTTTACCAGATCACTGTACTCCCTCTGACTCTGCTCTGCAGAGTCCTGACAACAACACTGAGCATCCTCAGCAGAGGGATACACCACTGACTCCACTGTGTCCTTGCGCAACAAGGCCTCACTACCAGAAATTTTCCATTCATCTGGCAGAGACTTAGAGGAGTGAAGATGGATGCCAGGGGATCTCTGCTTGATCTTGCGACTGGCATGAGCCAGGCCTAATTTTATGGAGCGGTAAGCCAAACGGCTAGCATACTGATCAAGGACTAACTCCCTGTTGCCTCCCTCCTTTTTCAGTACCCTGATAAGGTAGCCAGCATATTCATCAGTCACACTCTCACAGCTGGGATACTGTGAGGACAGGCCAGAGCTGGAGCTGGTGCTTGAATTTGAGGTGGGAGACTGAAAGACAGAAGCTAGAATGTCATTCGACCATTGCTCAGCCAGCCTTCCTAACATCCAGTCTCTGTTCTGGTCTGCATTTGGTAGAGACGGGTGATGATAGTGATGATGCAAACATTCAGAACTAGCTCTGTCAAAACTTCTCCTTCTGAGAGCTCTGTGATATGGACACTGTTGGGCATAGCTCACCATCTTCTTCACATCATTGATGACCTCTCCTGCCACCTCCCCAGCATATACCCACAGGGTGTTCAGGGTCTGCTCTGAAAAGTGAGCCACACTGTCTCTCCTTCTCTCGCTGCCCTTGCTCATCCCTTCCTCCTCCTCTGCCATTCCTAGGGTGTCCATCTCTGTTGCCATGGAGACAATGTGACAAGCCAACCGCTCAGCATAATGAAGAGTTTCCTTGTTGGACATTCTGCGAGCAGACACCTGATTCAGTTCATACCGGTCACCCCTTGACTCTGAAGTGCTACCAACATCATCCTCTTCTGCCAATTCTTCCTCCTCATCATCATTGTCATCTGCCTCCTCTGAGAGAGACCTCATCAATTTGAGCATGAACTCAGCTTTGTCTGATATGATGTCTTTTGGACCTGGACCAGGCTCAGGTTGAAAGTGAGGGGTTGGTGGAGGGGTAGCAGGGGAAAATTCCTTGGCCAGTTTGCTCTTCAGCTTCTTGGAGAACAGTTTTATCTGTTTTTCCTTGGAAACCTCACTTGGCTGCTGAGGGGTAGAGGGAGGAGTGACAGGAGTCCCACCAGATTTTGGTCCAGAGCTTGGAACTGCGTCATTCCCAGGAACAGATGTCCTCCTTTGTCCGTCCATTTCTATACTTGGTACATCAAGAGTGTCCATCCTTGCACGATGGGTTTCAGCCACAACTCTCATCCTGGGGTCTAACTCACAGCTCACTCTCCCCTGGCTTTGAGAACCTGTCTGAAAGGAAATGTGAGGAATACTAAGCTCTTTTGCTTGCTCAGCAGGGTTCTCTATTTTAACATACCCATAATCGCTACAGTCTTGTTTGACATTGTCCCTGTCAGCTGCCTGCTTTAAAGGAGAATCTGGAGCCTCATAATTAACCATCTCCTGCTTTGAAGAAGAATCCTTTCGGCCTCCAATTGTCTTTGTAAGGAAATCAGCACAATCACCAAAACTCTTCCTCATCTTGGAAGCAGTTATTAGCTCACAAGCCTCAGTTACTATCATATCCACCATGTTGCCTGAGAAGTTTTGAAATGGAGACTGTCCTTGGGAGGGATCTCCTACAGGTATGGATGTCTGAGTTCCATGGCTGAAGAGGTGAGTTTGTGTAGATGTAGTGGTGTCAGAGGAAGAGAAAGATACTCTTTTAGGGCTGCCCTGTAGGGTATCTGACAAGGCAGGCTTGTACTGATAGTTCTCCTCTTGGAGGTGGGAGAGGGCTTGGCCTGCTTGGGGCACAGAAATACAACTGGCCATGCCTGATACAGTGAACAGAGCTTTCTTCACTGTGCAGTTAGCATCCTCTGTCGCAGGACCTGGGGCTGCTGCAGCTGAGCTGGCACTTAAAATCTGCTGATTAGCAAAGGTACTGCAGGTGTGAGTGATGTTGTTCTCTGAGCTGACATAACAGATGTTGTCCAGAGACACACTTATAGCTGCCTGGCTAGTAAAGGCAACATCAGCCTGAGAGAGCTCAATGAAGGCCTCCTGGATAACAGATTCAGATAAGTCTGAAGCATAGGATGAAACTACCTCCTCCTCCTCTTCCTCCTGCCTGTGGCCAAAGGACCAATCACTAGGGGTGAGAGGGGTTGAGGGGTGTGAGAACTGACACACTTCCATTATGCCCTCAAACACCAGTTCTTCAGCCAGATCAGCAGCAAAACGTGTCACTGTGCTGTGGAAAATTTGTTTTTTCACTGTGAGGAACTCCTTCAATGCCCCAGAGACAGCCTCTCCAACTAGGAAGCCGGCTAATCCATTGATTGCTCGTTCCTTTAAAACATACGCATGTCGCATGCCAATCTCATGAAAGGCCATCTGAAACACAGTGGATGTGAGCCTGGCAGCAAGGTGACACAAGGTGGTGGTACAGGAGGATACACCTTTTTGGAGGTCTCGCAAGGCACTGCCTAAGCTCATTTCCACCAGGTCAGTAGCAAACCTCTGAATGCCATCCTTCAAAGACTGTGATTTTTTCTGCAGCTTGGCCACTGTTACAGTCTCTTGTATTTCTGAGAGCTTCATCAGGTATCCTGAAGGGTTCTTGAATTCCTTGTGGCAGACACAGCTGAGATTTTTGTTGTCACTGATGTCGATGGCAGACTGGTAGCCACACACAGATCCCAGAATTTCTTTGGACAGACTGCTGGCAAAGTCTGAGTAGGTCTTATACAGGGAACAGAGATCCTGGGGTTTACGTAGCTCTGAGCTGTCCTGCCCATCCTCATCTGTCTTCCAAAAGTATTCCAGTGTTCCACTAGAGTCCACTAGAGGGCTGAAGGCTGAGGAGCTGACAGGGCTGAAGAGTGGACCACCATTCTCCTCAGAGGGGGTCTGCACTGGTCGAGGGGAGTCAGGCACCTCAGAGTGAAGTGAGTAGGGAGAGCCTGGTTTCAGGGGAGTGGGTTTTTTCACGTAGGCTGGAAGAGTGGGCTGGTCAAAGCAGTGGGGATTCATAGCCTTGGTTGAGCAGCCCCGAGAAACCAATTTCGATGCTGACCCACTGGTGCTTGACTCAGCTTCCTCTGTCTGTACTGTTGGGGCACTGATAGCATCCAGAGTCAGTGTGAGTGTGCAGCTTTCTGAGCTTGGCTCCTCAAGGTCATCAAACTGGTCAAAACTATCAAAGAATTCACTAACTTCAGAGTCTGAGTCTTCAACTCGCTCTCTGGGCCCCCCTGGCACCTGGGGGATGTCCAACTTGGCCAGCAGGCTCTTCTGGTAGCCCACCTCATCCAGGAAAATGATTGGGCTGGGGCTGGAGCAGTCTGACTCTTCCGATTCACTGACATGAACCAAAGGCGAGGGAAGACGAGCTCCAGGACTGCAGTAAGTCCACTGAGATTCCACACCTGATGACCTCTGCACTGTGACAGATACATCTGGACCTGGCCTATGTTTGGCTGAATACTTTTCTGAAGATGAACTTATGATAACATGGGAGCCTGTTAATTCCTTTCTCCTCTTGTGGGCTGGCACAGTCTGTGATGCCACATCACGCTTTTTGAAATGGCGATAAGAAGATGCAGCTGTTGAGATAGACAAGAAGCAAGGGGAAAAAACAAGTTGTATATAATAAAAAAAGATATTTTAAAAGATAAACATGACAAAAAAGTTATGCACAAAAGTGTTCAATGAAAAAGGCCTTAATAACAAAGGTAAAGGAAATGTCAGCAACTTGTCAGTGCAGTGAACTGACACAATTTAAAACCTGGTTGCAAAATTACAATGGTACAAAATCAGAGAGGATACAAAATGCATTTTCATACATAAGAAACCAGAGGGTACTAAATGCCACTAAATATTAAATTTTAAACCTACAGAGATTATCTCCTGTGTCGTCCTCCTCTAGATGCTCCAAGGCTGTGACAAAGTCATCCTCGATTGATGAGACTGACTGGTTGGTGTCGTCTTCCTCTGCCTGGCTGGGCTCAGCAGTGCCTCTCTGATGAGCCTGAAGCTCCAAAGCATAGCGAACACCTGCCACGTAGCAGCCTAGCAAGCCCACCAAAGATCCTACACTGGCTTGGGGGTGGACACTAGTGCTGGGATTATGCCTCAGCACACACACAGTCTTTAACCAACACTGAATAAAGAGGAAAACAGCAAGATAATTAAAAGATAAAGAGGAAAAGATGAGAAAAAAAGGAGGGAAGGGAGAGAGAGAAATACAAAAAGCTTAGCTGCTGCTAGTGACTAAGGCAGCACAATTTAAAAAAATACATCAAATTGCAATTACTTGGACCAATACTTTAAATGTAATATTATTTGTGATATTAGAGGGAGTAATCATTTTTACATTGTTCTTGTCATTTTTAGTGTAATACATTTGAAAATGATTATGGTGTAATTTTTGCAAAGATCTGCACCAAACAAAAAAGTTTTGATAGAACTACAGTTGGTAAATCTTGCTTGCTAACAAGCTAACATCAGCTATAGCATGAGACTCATTGGGAAGCAACCCTGCTGCAGTCATTCGTTCCAGCTCATGTTTTATTTTGTTTGTTGTCTCTCTCTTTCACGTCCAGTTTGAACTGAGACCAAACGGTTGCAGGGAAAGTTGCAGCGCAGTAAACTGGTCCATCTCAGCTCGAGCTCGAGCTGACTGACAGTGTGACTTGCAGACACTCTGCTGTTGGCAGAGGCGAGTCAGAGCGAGCTTATCAACTCATATCACATCACATGTCACTAAGAAGCACAGACTAGAGGGGCCAATCTGGACAGAGAGTACAGAGAGTGTCACTAAATGGGCAAATAGAATGGGAGCAACAGGATTTTTAACAATCCTGAATACAGAGGCATGATGGGAAAACACAATCTCGCCATAATCTCAGACCACATCACTGAAAAACAGCTGTCTATGGGTATTATGACATTTTTTTCCCCAAATAGAGCACAAAAAGTTATTTATGTTTAAATCAAAGTTACAATTTGCAACCTTAAGTCTGTAGATTACAATGTGTAGGCCTGGAAAACTCTGCAGCAACACAATAACTGAAGTAGCTTGTACTCTGACTTGCAGATGTCTTCTTTATCAAATATTGTGCCTCCAGATGACCTAAAAGTTGCAGTAGTCCACACTGTGATCAAAAATTGTGCAGCCCTACAGGTGATTTATTGGGCTTGTTTGGACCTACAGACACACACAGTCTACAAAATGGTAAAGTGATCACGTCCCACAAGAGCAAGAAACCAGAAAAGGCTAAAAATCCTGCTTTTTGCAAGTGAGACAGAATTCACCTCTCAGCTAAGGAAATATGTCATCAATGCAAACATGTTGAGTCAAAACTTTACAGTAATAATGCCACAGTTTTATAGGAACCTGAGTTGTAAAATCTAACAGAGCAGGTTAATAACTGCTGTCATAGTTCCCATTTTCTCTGACTTGGTTTTGAGATGTTACCGAGCCAACTCACACTAAGAAAGCCTTGCTCTGTATGGTAGACCCCCTGAAGATATCTGTCAATGAAATAATAAAACGTATATGCTTTTACTGTTAAAGGGGTTTTTTTTGTTTTGTTTTGTTTTTTTACATTTATTACTAAATAAACTTACATTAACACCTGTTATCTACAGTCACAGAAATACCTTGGTATCGGATAGGGGCACACAGGCATTATTAG
>JAPQLA010000005.1:2828301-2850631 GCA_029822935.1 Naso vlamingii | reverse complement strand
AAAGAAGAAATGATTTCAGGTATATGACATCAGTCAGAGCTAACTAATCTAACTAGGGTTAGGGTTAATAAATGACATGGTATCAGATCAGTGCACAGACTAGCTTACTCGACAATAACGCTGCAAGTATTTTCAGTGACATCAGAGGCATTTTTCAATACTGGTGTCATCAGCGAAACAACTCTAATCACACTCCATCCCAGGTAAACAGCAAGTCGTCCTTCTAGTGTGACTGTCCTTTTTCAAACCAGAAATCAACTGTATCGATACTAAGAATCAGTGTCTTGTATTTATCACGCCAAATGTTGTCATGTGGATGTATGTTTCTCAGTTCTAATGGTAA
Organism: Naso vlamingii; assembly: GCA_029822935.1. Lineage (NCBI taxonomy): Eukaryota > Metazoa > Chordata > Actinopteri > Acanthuriformes > Acanthuridae > Naso > Naso vlamingii. The sequence continues at coordinate 2,850,288 of JAPQLA010000005.1, read as the reverse complement.
ATAGATGTAAAGGTTACTCCGGTTCATTCTCTGACGTTCTGCTCGTGTGTGTTGTGTCAGCAGCGTCTCTTCAGATATCGGTGGATCACGGCAGGAAGCAGCAGGAGAACGAGAGATTTTCAGGCGCCGTTTGAGCTCCACACAGACTGAATCGAGGCCTTGAACTGAATGTTTGTGGAGTTCAGAGTATCGAGCTTTTCCAGAGTTCCACCTCCTCTACCACTGCACAGAAACAGGCTTTTTCTTTTCCTGTATTTTTTGGCAAAAAAAAAGAAAAAAAAACCTTCATTATATTGATAACTAGTCAGCCCTGTCATATTGTATCACTCTAAATGAGCCCATATTGTTTTTGCAGCATACTGCCAATCGTGTATTGCAACACACATCATGTCATTGTAAAAAAGTATCGTTACACCGTTATATATTAGTATTCATCATCTGCATCTACTCTGATACGAACAACAAAATTTCCCTTGAGGCACAACAGACATAACTGGAATATTCCAAATGGTGATAAACTAATCTTTTGTTTGTTTGTTGACTGGTAGTCACAGCTGACTTGAGCCTTCCCTCGTTCATAGAAAGAAAAGACAAGAGAGCTAAAACACATTTTAGCGAGAGACACTTTATATGTGAGACAAGATGTCTTTGATGTCCATCATTTGTATGGATACTGGAAACCGTAACGTTCAGACGTTTTTCGTGATATAACTTGTTGACGCTGACAACTTTAATAGGACAGACTGAATGTTACATTAAGCACCTCTGCCTGCGTAAGATGTAACGTTAGCGTTAACGCCTCTTCACGATTCCTAAGGCCAAAGAAAGACTACTTAACCAGACACCAGGTGTTTGGACGATGAATAGCTCGCAAATATTTCAGCTTTCGGGGCTGGACCCGTCGCAGCAGAAGGCCACAGAGCAGCGCTGTGGATGCTGATGCTGCTTCACCACTACGAAGGCTCCCTGCAGTCACTGCTGAGCAGACAGACAGTTAGCCAGCCGGCTAACCGCAGCACATTCTGCGGACATTCCAGTTCATAACAAACCATCGACAGACATAAAACGACAGTTATCATAATCAGATTACCACATTGCTAGCTGACACCTTGTCAATCACTGGACTAGCAGCAAAACCAGGCAGGCCGCATTCGGCTGTCTGTGATGTCCTTATCGTCGTTAGCTAACGTTAGCACCTAGCCACCACACTAAAGACTGCGTTAAATCAGATTCACGGGATTAACCAGCAGCAATATGGATTCTTTTGCTGCATATCCTGAAAATGACTATAGCCGTATCATTTTTTCTCACCGCTCAGTGTCGGACTTCAGCAGCTTGACGGTCGACAGCCGCTGTGTTTAATGTGCGACACGTGAACGATCCGTCCGTTTTGAACGGCTCTCGCCGGTACAGACACTGGGATTCAGTTCGCCCACCTTGGTTTGCCTACAACGGCCCTGATTACTTCCGTTGAACAGCCAAAGGTGGGATCGATCGATCCATGGTTTATAAGCTTGATGAATGTCATATTATTATTTGGCAAGTAAATGGAAAATGAAAGTTGTAACACTAGTTCAAACTATTTTCAGGGTTTGAAACATTTGTGACCAGGTAAAAACAACAATAAAAACAAATGAATCCTCTCTAAGATACAGTTCTGCCTTAAAATGAACTAAATGTGTTCAAAAAGATTTACACGGTAACCTCCGTTTCGATCCGTTTAGACGAATCTCAAAAATGTTTCACACTCCCCATTTCCCGTGCATCACCTTCTTCCCATGAAAACAACCGAGATTCAGGCATCATCAATCACACACCGAGAAAACGATTTGTGTCGCACTCGCTCTACACTGTCGATGACAGAACAATCAAACTGCAGTCAAGTTAAAATAGCCTGTTTAATGGTAGTATTTCTGTTTTCTATTGGATTCTGAAGAGGACACAACTATATTAACACCTAAACTAAAAGAAAAAAAATGCAAAAACACGATCTATCATTTCATTTATTGGAGTCTTGCAAATGTATTTAAATGCAACTTCTGATGCATTAAAACCCAGTCAGTGGATATTGATGTTGGCACACAGTGGGATATTTCCATTTTTATTAATTGTAGGCTATGACATCCTTTTTAGAGCTGGGTGAAACAAACAGGCTACATAACCTTTCCTTCAAACACAAACTGCTGCTCTGCATTTAGGCTGGGCCTGCAAGCTCACACAGCTTCATCACTGATTCTGTTGGTGCTACTGTTTGTTGAGTGAGGCTATTCACATTCTTCCATGTAGGCAAACTAACACTGTCTTGTGAATCAAGTGCAAAAATGCTAAGCCTACAAATAAATTAAGGTTGATTTATGTTGAAAAATGGAAAGAAAAAAATGCAATACTTGATCAATGCTGAATGCTCTTAATAAATGCATCTCATAGAAAACATTGTGTCTGCTCTAGATTTATGCTTTGTTCTGCACAAATTTTGGTCCTCCTGGGAACTTTTACTTCTTGGGGAAAAAAAAAAAATTGAGGTCACTTCTTGTTAGCAATCGGTAGACAGTGAAAAAAAAAAAAAAAGGAAAATGTTTGATATGAAGTGAGATGACAAATATTGACTGAAAGTGGCTACTAAACATACTTCTAGTTTAAGAGGACTTCAAGAATATGAAACAAAAGAAGATCAGAGTAAAGTTTCGTCAGAAAAGACAATGTGAAGAGAAATGCTTATGGCTGTATGTGTTGCCAGAAACTTCAAATATTACTTATGGTCCTAATTCACAGTGTAGCTGTTGAAACTTTGTAGATGATTGAAATCTTCTTCTTCCGACGGCTGCCCATTAGGGGTCATTGTTTCCCACAAAATGATTTATCTTTTTTCAAAACACAAACGCTTTGAACAAATTATTTCATTTGAAACAGGGGGAGAGTATTGCAATTTTATAATAATAATCTCAATTTTATTAAATCCAAGGGCCATGGTAAGGCGTCCAAAGACAGATATTAATATTCATGTAGTATTCATGTATCAGAAAAGAAATAAATGTTTTAAGAAGACACAATAGGAGATCTCTGATTTAGCTGAACTGAATTCCTCAGACCGTTCGCTCCAGAGCTTCAGTTCCTTGATAAAAACAAAGCACTGTTTAAATATTTTTGTGTGTGTGCTCCAAAGATTGGCTAGGAAGTTCAGTAGGATCTTGTTACCTAATCTTACCACTGAGAAGAAGAATGTAATATGCCATCCTAACCTTGAACTCACCCATACAATCATATATATTCACATTTTTTACACTGAGATTACATTTCTGTAAATAAGCTTGAATAAGGTGGAGGCGGAAACACACTGCATAAGTATTTGTTTTTATTGAAGAAGAGATATGAACAGGTAGCCTATTTTAAGGCACCTTATAAATGTACAACAAAAGCTGAACCATTTATTTGTTCAGAATACAAAAATACACATCTCAGTGACTTCAATTTGTAATAAATAGTTAACCATGCATTCTAACCATAAAAAGGCACAGAAAACAGTCACTCAGTAGTCATAGAAATTATTAACTACCAAAATCATCCAGATAGTAACACAGGTGACAACTGTAACATTATATTCCAAATGTGAGAACACAATAAACACATCATTTAACCTTAGGCAATAAATATGCAAATGTTGTTTATACTTACATACATATTCTTAAAAATTAAAACTGTGCCATTGTAAACATAATGTAAACAAATGAAACTCCCATCACGTTAACACCATGTCAAAGACTAGAGCCTATGTTATCCTGTCTTTCTGAGATCCTTGCTTGGGTTTCGTTGGCTTTTGAAAACCAGGCAGTTTGCAGCATTATTTACAGACCACTGGAAAACACAGCAAGGGACATAGGTGGCTACTTCCACTTTGTATGCAAAGGTATAAGCATTCTCTCACTGGAGTCTATGGCCTGTACTTGAGCATTAGCGAACCCTACAACCAGAGCCTCTAGCTGGCGAAAGGCCAGCTGTTATCTTATACTTAACAATAAATCTGATCAATTAAATGAATAAAAGGCAGAGTTCTCACCATGAAACCAAATAATAAGTTTGTGGTTTAAAATAACCAACACCAGTCTTTGGCTATGAGTTGCAGGATCAACAATAGCATGTGCATGAAAACAGCTTTTCTTGGATTGGAACTGAGGCTGACTGACTTCAGCGTGCCACTGAGCAACGCTTCAGTTCACTGAACAAAGTAGTCCGACACAAATGATTGTCGACATGGCATAATTGGTCTCTCTGATATTTTGAGTCAGGGCTGTACGATGTGAGATATAAAGGTCGCCCTCTGTTGGGCTATAAGAGACCGTACACAACTACTGATGATTAAGTCCAATTTATGGTTCATTCACATTCTTTCATTATTCAGGATACTTCTATAACTGGTGAAAACAGGTGTGTTTTGTTAAAGGTGGAGTCAGTAGGACTTTCCTAAAAAATAAAATATAGACTTATACAAAAGAAATGCTGCTCAGTCATCAATTCTGGGTCTCCAGACGTGTGGTGGTGGTGACTATGCATGCAGACATGCAGCCCTCTGCCTGTATTTTGATGTTTTGGCTGACTTGGAACAAGGATTGGGCAATATATTGATTTTAAATCAAAATTCTAATTAATTTGTTTAGACAGTTTTTAAAAATGAAAATCATGAAAATTGATTTTCCCTTTAACTAGGGTAAATACGGCAGCCTATGGCTCTCTCTCAGCTCTGGGCTCTTGTTTTTTTATGAGTGAAGTTTGGTGAAAGTTAGGCCGACACTTTATTAATCCCAAAATGGGGGATTCATCTTTGTTTGATCAAACCTTTATTTAAAAAAGGTTTAGTTTAGTTAAAGCTAGGTTTGAACTTCATCCCTAATAATGAAATTCATGTTTGTATGAAATTTTAAAAAAAAAAAAAAAAAATTAAAAATCAAATGTGGTTATGTAAAATTACGGATTTTATTACTAGGCCATATCATCCAACCCTACTTGGAACCTGCTTGGGATGAGACTGGGCGGGGAGTGGGTGCATTTTCCCGAACCAATGACAGCGACTGGATGCCACTCAGACCGCAGAAAATTACAGATGCAGACATAGCGGCGAAAAAAAGGAAATATAGCCCTAGTGAGGTGAAACGGCAAGTACATAAAGCTCGTTCAAGAGAGTGAATCTTGGTTTTGCTTTCGAGCGCTGAAGGACAGGCTGGAAATGATGTGATGCGGACAGGTAGGTGCCAAACACCAATAAACTTTTAATTAAAACAAATATTCCTACACAGCTTGCTGTGTAAAGTTAGCTACAAGCAGTGTAACAGTACACATAGTGTATGCTAAGTTACGATACTTCTGGTGGTGTTAAGCTCGGGAGGAGGGGCCTCATTTAAATGTGGTGCTTACAAGCTGCAAGAATCAAAACCTACTGACCCCACCTTTAAATTCTAGAATTCATTTTTTAAGTCAACAAAAAAAGAGGGTTGGAAGTGTTAAACTAATCCTTCACAGAGGGCATATTGCTCTGAGAGGGATAAAGATTTAAACTAACATCTGACCTACTTATTCTCCGAGAGTCGTGATTAAATAGTTGGCAAAGGTAAGTATACAATTGTTGATATGGTTAAATATGCCACTGTTGTAGCTGACACTCCCAAACGCACTCAAATACATTGTGATAGTACATATGACATATTACACAACAGTCATGTCTGCCCATTCTACTCATTAATTGACACATGCCCGCATTAGTTTATCATCTTGGAAGCACAGAGAAGAAAAACTACAAACTAGTGAACTGCTGGAAGAAATCTGGAGTCTGTAAGAAAGAGCAGTCTGTCTACGGGTCTAACTTTGAAAATCGCATCCCCAAACTTTAAGTGTACATGTACAAAAAAAAACTCTTTCAAAGTGTTTTTCCCCAATGAGAAACATCATGTCAGAAAGCTGCAGAGACAGTATCAAAACAAGAGATAAAATATTGCACCTTCATTAGAGTACAACAGCATTATAAGAGATTAGAACAAAACCAACATTACACATATGGTGTAATATACACAATCACATGTGTAAGCTGTTGACAATGCATGCCATGTCAGCAATCTACAAATGCATTATACTACAACACTTACAAACATTGTTTGCATACACTGGTAAACTGTATATACAGTGCATATATACAAACTTAGCATCACATATAGAAATATACCCTGTAATGCCACCAATCTTAAAAGAAACTAACAAGTAAAGGTAGTGTTCTATCAATATCTCACTTCTAATTTGAAGAAAACAAGCTGCACTTGAACAATGCTATGCAGGCTGCAGATCAACTGCTCTTTTACATATTCAAAACTCATATCTAACTCCTATTCCCATTAGTGTTAAATACTGTGATAACTTGCCAAAAGTTAAAAAGTTGAGGTGAACTGGTAATTCTAAGTAATGATATGAGATTTTCCCCTTGCATATAGCAAGAAGTAAGTAGTGCCATTTAAATAATTCTTAAAACCTTACAACCCTACATTATACAGTATATGGTTGGTTTCAGACCAACAATTCTACTTTTCTTCCTTACTTAAACTAATTTAGGGAGCCCGGGAGGTGACAGGGGTGTGTTTATTTTTTAAAAATGCAAGCGCATTTTCTATTTCACATGCTAGTTTTACAAAACGCACACGCGTTTTAAAAATGGGTGCATGAAATAAGAATAAAACTCGCTGGCAATTAACAAAACGCATGTTAAATTTGCACGTTTTATAACTTGCACACACATTTTATAAATTGCATGCGCTTTTTAACTCCTTAATATCCACCTTTGCTATGAGGCCTATATGGAATACCAAAATTTAAAGGCCTAAGATGGAGAAAATATCACTCCAAAAATATAAGTATGAGAGTTAGGGAAGAATTCAGCTATAAAAATAAACTGTATTTAAAGAAATATAAAAATTTAAAGCATGTCCATATTGACTTAAATTTATACATTTAAATCAATATGCACAGTGCTAAGAACCACCTAAAACTCTTAGGGCCCAACTGTGGGCCACGAGAATGGCAACAGGTTAATAAAATGGGCACCCAAAACGGGAATAAAACGCATGTGCCATTTATAAAACATGTGTTCAATCTCACACATTTTATAAATTGCACACGTTTGATCAATTGCACATGGGTTTTGATAAAATGGTCATCTGAAATAGGAATTAAATGCACGTGCAGTTTATACAGCTGCACATTCAATTTATGAAACCCATGTGCGATTCATAAAAATTGCGAACAAACACGTGTGCGTTAAAAAAAAAAAAAAAAAGTTAAACATGTGCATGTCACCTCCAGGGCACCATACTAATTCTTTTTCCCACCTTAAATGGATTTCGGACCTAAGACCTACTGGCCATTGAAATCTGAACAAAGTCATCGGAGAATTATGTTTACTTAGACATTCACTTTGGTACTGACTCTCACATCCAAACAGAATGTGTCAACTTACAGATATCAATTCAGCATATTCATACCTCAACAGCCGCTTTTTAAAAATGTCTTATGACGTCTACCAATAAAGCACATTTTACTTTTTAAAATGACCGAACATATGGCACTTGTCACAAATCTTTGACACGTCATTATCATGCAAACAAAATAAATACAGCTACAAAAAGTTTGATTTAGACCAAAAGGATGCTTTCAGTAGTAACAAATGGCACTGTAATACTTAAGTCATGTAAAACTTGTTCAAGTGTTATTTTTGCACACCAAAAATCAAGACATTAATCATGCAATTAAACATATCTTAAGTTGAGCAAGCACAGCATGCGACAGTATCCAAATGATTTCAGGCACCACACCTTCCAGATCACCACCCAGACTTTGATGGTACGAGTTCATCTTCTCTGTCTCCACTGAACAGAAGCACTACTGAAACCTGAAGGTCGCATCAATGCATCTGCAGCTCTGGAATGCCAGACAGAGATCCAGCAAACATCACATTTTTCACACAACCAAGCTGAACTGAAACTTAACTCCACACTCATGGAAGTCCTGGTTTTGCTACTAGTTTGTTAACTCAGACAAGTCAACTGTCAACAGTATGGTTAGTTGCATACCTGATTATGTGCTATGAATGGATATTAACTTAGAAATGGCTTTTATTGTGAAGATCCATGACATCCTTGCGCACTTCCATAAGCTTTCTCGACTGTCATTTTGGCACCAAATCACAAATGCACAAATGTATCTTGGTAACAACATCAAAAACACTTCAGCTTTCTCTGTATACCTCACTTTTCATTCACTGCCTGTGGTGCTCCAACACTGTTCTACTGATGTAGGGGAAATGTGTCTTCCCCTTGCGGGTCGTATCTGCTTCTGGTTTAGAGGTCAACCATGGAGGCCTTGGCCAGGTCCTTAGTTCCCTGGAGAATTCTCTTCATATGACCCACTTTCGATATCCCCAGATCCTGAGGAGAGGCAAAAAAATCAAACACGGGCAACACACAGAGGACGGTAAGCATTACAACCAAACATTGAGCCCTAGGGACTGTGATTTCACGCTTAGGATTTAAATTGTATCAATGTAAAAACAACAAACATTTTTTACCAAGTAGGGCAATATCTTGTGCATTTGATAGTTATAGACTTAAACCATTTTATTAATGTTCTGAGAGTATTCAAAAGTCATTGTTCTTCTTCAGAGATAGATCCTCCTGGTGGCCTGCACATGTGGAAGGTGGTTGCTGTTCGTCATACTAACTTGGTGCACACTACAGGGTTTTAATGTCTTTTTTTATCAACCTTTATTCATTCAGGGGGGTTCCGCTGAGAGCAAACTATTTTTCACACTCACTCAGTTTCACATTCACACCTGGGGCCTGTATCACGAAGCAGGATTTTGGCTTAGTGAGGTAACTTCAGGTTCAACCCTGGGTTTTCTGTTTCACAAAGCTGTTTCATTTCTTATCGAGGTACATCACCATGGTAACATACGCTGGACGGCTACCCTGCTCCGTAGCAGAGTAAGTTTGAGGGTTGAATTGAATCCTATAAAAAGCACCACCCACTGGCCAATCAGCTGTTCAGAAAAAAATGGCCTGCCCATTCCTCGAGAACCCCACTGACACAGGAGCACGAATTGTGTTAGGAGGGCGTTACGGCGTGAAAGGACCAAAGAAGCCCGTTCAGCTTCCCCATAATTATTTGTACAGAGGTGGTGGTGGTGGGGGGGATTATCCCTGTTCAAGATAATGGGCCTAATTGACAGCTTGCCGATGCAAATGTGAAAAGGGTCATTTTGACCCTTCACTGATGGTGTTTGAGGGCATTCAGAGTTTTTTCTTTTTGAAGAGGGAGAGTATATTTTTGCTCCTGCTAATTTCTACCACAGCTCAATATCAGGATGATTTTATTCAGGCTATCAACTTAGTATATTGATATGATTTAACTGTGGCGTCCGTTTTAAGCTTTACTGTCGTCTATTTAACGTTATGACATTAAAAAGGCCAACTAACCAGACACAGTGACGTTTTTATGTTTGTTCTTTACCTGCTCCCAGGTGCTTTGGACCCCTGAGGGGTTGTATCTGGGGGAATGAGACTATAATTGTCATACACACAATTCATCTGCGCAGCACATTGATTTCATTGGATTCACGGGTGTGATCAGTGTCAGATGTGGGCTACTTAAGCCATTGATGAGTAACTTAATGCATTTACGCAGTCCGCTATGCGTTGCCATGCATTTTGCCTTCTTCTGGCAGCAGCCACAGTGTTGGACTTCTCTAAAATGATGCTTTTCTCCTCTTCGCACTTTGTTAAAATCAGTCTTTGCTCCTCACGAGAAGTACGGCGCTCTCTCTGCAGTGCGCTTCTCCGTTCGCTTGACGCTCATGATTGTGATTGGTCTGCTGCCTTGGATCCCGCCCCTTATACGCGCGCGTTCATGGCTCTTGATAAGGCAAACCTGGGTTGAGTTACCGAGTTGATAACCAACATCGTGATACCAATTATCCTGATTGCCTCTGTCAGGGTTGGTCAAGCTGGATAGGTCTGAGTAACCCAGGAAAAGTTGAGCTCGCTTTGTGATACAGGCCCCTGGAAGCTGCCCAGTACAACAACAAGTTTAATTGCGGCCATAGAGCAGCTCCACTGGAGGGACTGGGGTTAGGTACCTTGCTCAATGGCCCTCAGTGGTGGAATGTGGGTGGGGCAAGCAGTTTCCTGCACTGTCACCACCCACATACATCCTGCCGGTCGGGTGTTTGAACCAGCAACCTTTCGACCACAAGCTTGTTTCTCTAACCATTAGGCCACCACCATCTTATGTGACTTTAAAACCTACCAGACCATAGACGCAGCGACAGATCTGGTCAATTTTGCAATCTTAAGAACACACACATGAGATGATCAGTAAGACAGCCTTTGTATATCAACTGCGGTGTCACTGAGCACACCTGTGCTGTCCTTCTCTCTACTGCCCACATGTTTCAGAATCAATTTTGAAGTTCTTTTTTTTGTTTGTTTGTTTTTTTGTTTATAGAGCCCTCAATGGACCACCAACAGGACTTTGTCACTTACAACTTTGGTTGACAATATCTTTGATCCAGGGCTGAGATTTAAAGTGGAGGACTATTATTTAAATAGATATATGCAACATGACTGAGCCTAAATACTGCTGATAAATGCATTGTGATATCTATACTGTACATCTGTGGTACTGTAAACTGGGTGTTGACTCAACATTTCTACAACAAATGCTGCATTGGGGTTCAGCTAAAGCAGTCTGAACATCTGCATCTTAACAATAAAAGCATTTCACTGGACAAGAGCGAGCTCATTTTTACTATGAAGGACTCACAGGAAATGCAGTGTGTCAGAGAGTCATGCACTTACTGCTATCATTCATCAAAAATGCTTCTACAAAACAAGACAACACTCATTTTCTGCATTTTTTTTATAGTGGATTAGTTTGAAATATTCTAAGGACTAATGGAACAAAAAGGAACAGCCACAGTGAGCTGTCCAATGAAGAGCTGCATTCCTCCAACTGGTTAGTCTAACAAACTGCTTTCAGTTTCACTGTCTCCTGCTGACCTAACCCTCATGCCATATGCAGCATAAAATCAGATCACAAAATTAGGGATGAATGAGGAATTTTTTTGCTGCCCTCTACATTCTGAAACCGGTAGTATTAAACAACATTTGCTGTCAACAACAGGAAATACAGATGTTGCCAAACTGACCAGGACTGAAATCTTCAAGACTGCTACTTTAGGGTTATTTTGTTAACTTAAGTGTGTGATTGTTTTCTAGACGACCAGTGGTCATTTTGTCTATGAACTCAGAGCCTTAGCTTGCATATTCAAATTTCTTGTTTTGTCAAAAAACTGCAGAATCTCAAGATATTCAATTAACATTCATAGAAGCCAAAGTAATCTAAAAAATGTACACAATAAAGACGAACCAACAAATTTATGCTCAAAAAAATAACTTCATATTTTTATAATCAGCACTATTTATTTATTTATTTTACCCCCAACCCCCTTTATTGTCCAAGTGTTCATGCTATGTTTTTCTTTTCTTCTTATTTTCTCTCAACTTTATTCTATGTGCTGTCACACAACAACGGTGGGTGTGAATGTGAGAGGAGTCAGGAGTCGTGATAGGCACAGTTCACTGTAATCGATGTGTTATTGGAATTGTCAGTGTACTGTTTCTACGTTTGCCTAAAATAATAAAAAAGGTTATAAAAATGACTTCCTGAAATGATAAAAATAGAGTTGAGTTGTTTTGACTATTCGATTGATTAACGAAGCATTTCAGTTGTAAGTATTGTCATTATAATAAAACAAAAGCAAAACATCAAATTGGACTGTTGGATGTGATGAACGACAGATGAACTGTGAGATGATGAAATCAGAGGCACAGGCATGATGGAACAATAAAGTGTGTGTGTGTGTGTGTGTGTGCACCTGCACCTATGTGCTGACTGAGGGCTAACTTTGCAATAATAATTTAATAAATTAATAATTAATTTCTCTCATCACAGATGTGTCAGGAAAATCCATAGATACGTTTCAGTTTAGGTCATTTAGAAACACATTTCCAGTTACATTGTTTTTGAAACCGGAGAGCACTTGTAGCTTTATATTTAATTGTCAAATCAATAGCAATATCAATATATTTTATTATTATACACTAATTTTAAAATGTTATCAGAGTTTTTAACTCTGAAATATATAATATTAGGTTTGGCATCAAAAATCCAGGCTTGGTAAGTTTCTAATTTCAAGTTTCTAGTTTCTCTTGTTGTTTTTTGAAATTGTAATTTCATACCAAACTGTTGCTTTTTTAATTGATTAAACTTTTTTTTTTGTTTGTTTTGTTTATTGCCTATTTTAGCTCTTGTGCACAGTACTTAGAGTGCATTTATTGTTTTGTGATCCATGGAAGGTTTGGAAAGGGTTTTTTCCTGAAAACTAAATAATAAAAATGATTTTTCCTAAACTGTGTGTGTGCCACAATCCTGTTAAACTGTGACATGGTGGTGTGTGCAGTCTGAACGCAGTGTGTACTCGAACAGTAAAGAAGATTCATGTGTGCATGTCATGACACAATCATTAACGGCGTTCTCGCATTTGCAAGAAAACAAGAGATGTGCGGTTTCTTACAGATGTATAAGAGGAGAATAAGATTGATGTCCAACATGATGCCTCATTGGTACTTTTATTATTAGACATGGAAATTATTTTTCACTTCTCTGCAACCCTTGTGTATGTTGGAGCTGTCATTAGTCATGCTAATGTTTTTCTCAAATTTGTCTTTGTATGTCATGAGTCGAGTTGACCCCGTTCCAGTAATGAGGAGCCATTGTTAGCTATTTTTGTTGTTAGCACTGTTAGCTACTAGCCAATAACAACACACTATGTGATAGTTTTTGTGTGCAAAACCTACAAAACAACATGTCCACAGATGCAACTTGAACAATACTGTCAGTCTTACTGACTTAACGACACAAAAACAAGACTTAGTGGCTAATAAACAGCGTAATGTGCAGCTTTCTCATTGTTAGTGCGCAGAGCTGCCATGTTGGATTTCAATCTTGGGCTACTGAAGTTTCTCAGAGTTTCCGAGTTGGAATTCTGGCTTCAGTGGTCACTCCTGATGACGTAACCACCAGTGAACTCAGAAATTCTGACTTCTGAGATCAAATGGAACGCACCATTATAAACCTGCTCTTCAGAGATTATGCAAAAGTCCCATGAATCAGAACAAACTGAAAAGAACATGAATAAATATGTGGTCTGTGCCTGTAAGTATATTTGTGTAAAGATACCTGACAACAACTTATTTCAATCTGATACAAACTCTCGACTAAATTCTGTTTAATAGATTGACACAATCTGAACTGAGTCAGTTTAAATCTAAAACAATCTCACTGTCTGACTTTGCACTTTTGGCCCCAACATTATGGCCAGCTTAGTTTGGCCCTCCCTGCCCCGTCAGCTTGCCCTCTAAAACAGATACACTGTGTTAGTGGGTTATGGTCTCTTTCACCAAGCAACGATCAGACAGTAGAAGCCAAGCAGAGCAATGCAGCGCAGCACCAGAAGTGGCCAAACAGGGAGACATCTAACAGGTTAAAGAGCATCAGAAATACAGGAGACAAAGAGAAAGAGTTCACACAGATTCACTGTGGGACTGACGTGTGCTAACAGGCATGTGTGTACCTTCAGGTCCCTCCTCTCCAGGTGCAAGAGCTCCGAACCTCGGATGTCGTGTCGGATGAAGGTCTCTCTGTATTCCCCCAGACTCAGCTGTTCCAGCCAGATGCCCACCTCCTCTGTGCCCCATCTCTCCACTACACACGCACACACACACACACACGCAAAGCAGAGCAGAAAGAGGCTCAGCGCCTCACAGGTATGCAGGCACACATTGCCACAAACCATAAACTGTCACTCTCACACTCCACTCAGCACCATTTGTGTTCATCACACACACAACCTCACAAATGACCAAAAATTGTGGAAAATCATGGAAGAACAGGAAGGAGAAAAAATGGAGGGAGAGCATCAGAGAGAAAGGGAGAGCGGTGGCGGCAGCTGGCGGAGAAGAGGGGGATTTGACAAAGCCCAAAGGTTGGTCAAGGAAAGAACAAGAACAAGGCAGTGGCCAACGCCTCTTCAGGAAGGCTGGTTGCATGCAGATCATCGACCAGCATCAGGACACACAGAAAAAGTAGAACATAGAGGGAGGCGGAAGCCTGTGCAGGAAATGCAGCCCAACTATCAGTAACCAGCCCACAATGAGAGGAAGGGCTTACACTCTGAAACCTGATCCGAGGGTTCAACCTGTACTTACTATTCCTATTATGTATAAAACAGATCTCCACTCATCCTGCTGCTTTAACTTAAAGTTAAGTGTTTGAAAAATTGAGTAATGTGATACTTTTTTCTGCGTGTTTTTCGTGCTTACTGTGGAACAAAAATTGCATTTATGGCTGGTTTGTGTTAGAATGAAATATTCGATTTCTGCAGGTTTTCCTTGGTGCAGCCTTGTTCTTCTCCTGCCTTTGTGCCTTTGGTCGCCATGTTGACGGCTGGATGAGAGTGTGAATAGAGGGGATGGGCTGTGAGTTGATGGTTAGCGTCACACTGTGAGATAATAAGACCTCAAACACACACACACACATTCTATGTGTTTCTACTTGGGGATTACAGTGCAGTGAGACCTTAGCATGAAGTGTAATATGATAAAAGTGAGAGGCATAGTTAAAAGTAACCATGACGACTGTTAGCAGTTTCTTTTTTTGTGTGTGTGCGTGAATGTGCCCTTAAAGTGTTAGGAGTGTAACATTTCATCACAGCGGTCAGTTCCACGGGATCAATGAATGAACAAAGGACAGCAGCTAACTGTCCTGGTTGTCGTTATTGGAAGTAACAAATAATTTAAAGAAGTTCATTTTTTGCACATTAAGTCCCATCATAGGGCTCATTACGAACATATACGACGGTAAATAGTCATACTATGATGAACGGAGGTGCATGGGCATTCAAAGTGCTTTGACAATCTGTTACAAAACACAATAAACGCTTGTTTTGAAAGATGTGAACCTTGCTGAATGTTTAGAGGTGTCCTCTCATGTACTGACACGAAAACACGCAGTTGAACAACAACTTACAACCCAGCTGTTTGTTCGTTTGTTTGTTTGTTTGTTTCCTAAAGCATCTGAAAGAGCCGTTTCCAGGTTATAAGCCATTGTTTAACTTTGTGTTTTAGTGTTGATGAATGAGGGGACACTACGAAACATTCAGCGAGTTTCAAGCCTTTTAAAACAAGCGTTCATTGTATTTTTTGACAGATTGTCTGAGTGCACATGCTCCTTTGTTGTTTTCAGCTGGCGGTGACAATCATCATAGATGACAGACCAGATGGTGTCAGCAATGACTGATTCCCCATTCTGAGCCAATTTCACCAGTCTTGACAAGTGGACACAGCCCTACCTGACTGAGGGCTCGTCTTCTTGGCAGCCTTCTCCTTCTTGAACTTGGGCACTATGCGAAACATGCTGCTGCGACTGTTCCTCTTGCCGTAACCCAGAGAGTGGTCCTGGTACATAAGCACAGTCAACCTATAGCATTTCATTTAGCTACTCAGCTCTCCCGTTACCGGAGCCATGCTACACTAAACACATACAGAACATGGTGCGCTGAAGCACTTAGTTACTCGGAGTACAGAGGGTTAGCAAAGTTCTCTGTTTCACATAATGTGAGTGCACATGTTCATCTGTAAGGCTGCTTACCTCCTCATCATTGGGCTGCAGCACGTGGTAAAGCCAGGGGATCTCTCCCAGTTTGCCCAGTTCCAGCTCCAAACACTGCAGAGCAGTGGACAGCTGTTCCTCCTCCGGTGGGTCCAGTTGCTGCAAGGGGGAAAGCAGAAGCTGAGATGAACTACACCCAGCATGTTGTAGGAAGACACTATACCCGTCTATACTATGAAAATTACATTCTGAGCTATGATAATGTAAGATTCATTGTTTAAAGCAATAACATTGTTGAAACATTTAATATCCTGTAAAAGTAAAAGAAAGTCTCTAATCAAATGATAGTCATCATTACAGCCACAACAACTCACCAAAGAGACGCGGCCCAACAGAAGAGACTCTGTTTCGTTGTACAATGCCTTGACAGTACTCGCCACTTCTATAGCTGTATTTCTGGTCAGACTCTGCAACCAGGAAAACAGTCATTTAGTAGAATCTTACACATCATACAGAAGGTCCAACAAACACATCTGTGCAATCATGCAACATAGATTCAGACAAATCAGTTCTTTCAGGGATTTTAGGCAGCAACATATTACAAACTAGACTGATGGTAAAGGCTTGTTTTAAAATCTAACAATGGAGGCAGTTCAGAGGATTTAACAATGTCATAAACAGTGTACATATACAGGGTGCAGTAAAATTTGGTCTCTGCATTTAACCCGTCCCTGAGGAGCAGTGGGCAGCCACAGCGCAGCGCCCTGGGACCAACTCCAGATCTTAGCCAGTAACCTGGTCAAGGGTACTGACTGGAGATTGAGCTATATACATGTTTTGATGGTGGGGGAAACCGAAGCACCTAGAGGAAACCCACACAAACACAGAGAGAACATACAAAGTCCACACAGAAAGGCCCTGCCCCGGCAAAGAATCGAACCCCGTGAGGTGCAATGCTAGGCACTGAGCCACAGTGCCATCCAGTCAGAAATTATCATTAGACTGAAAAAAGATATTACCTTTGGCTTGGCAATTTTTTAAGCATGTCATTTTTCAACTTGTCTGTAAATGTATGCATAGTATATGCTACACTTTTCGTAGGTCCTCTTTGCACACACACACAAACACACACACACACACACACACACACACACACCATCATCATTGTCATCATCATCACACTCATCAAAGCCAGTCTTGTTGGTCGACTGTTGTTAGCTAACCTCGGGGAACTTCGGGTGCGTTTTGTTGATGGCGTGTGATGCTGCATTAACAGCATGAGCCAGTTCCTGCTCTAACAGCCCATTCGTCTTGGCAGCCTCACATATCCTGTGATAAGACAAAGCAACATGTTAGTGGATGCAATTAATATTTAAATAACAATAAGTAATTTTTCTGATTCTTTATATATCTTGAAGGGATATGTCAACTTTTTTTACATCTTGTTGTTTGCCTCCCTCCCGAGTTCCAGACAAGAACATAGATCCCATTCTTTTGACTGTGCGTGCAGTAACAAGGAAGAGACGGGCAGAGCTCACCCACTGCTAATTAGCTTAGCTCAAACACTGGTAGTCAATGGGAAGTACTAGCCTGCCTCCACCTGAAGTCATCAAGTAAACTTTCCAAAAACTCTAAACGGTCCAGTTTGCTTGTTGTGACTTGTTTATTTACCATGTTATGTTATTTTTAGACTCAGATTTGCACTTTATGTCATCTTAGAATCAGATATGTACCAGAAGTAAACCTCATAGATTTGTGTTAGTAAACAGCAGGAGAAGAGGAAGAAATACATAAAGTGCTAATCTGAGTCTAAAAATATCATAATGTGGTAAATAAACAAGTCACAACAAGCACACAGGACCGTAGAGTTGTTGGAAAGTTTATCTGATGACTTTAAGTGGAGGCAGGCTAGCACTTCCCATTGACTACCAGTATTTGAGCTAAGCTAATTAGCAGTGGGTGAGCTCTGCCCGTCTCTTCCTTGTTACTGCACGCACAGTCGAAAGAACGGGATCTATGTTCTTGTCTGGAACTCAGGAGGGAGGCAAACAACAAAATGAGAAAAAAGTTGGCATATCCCTTTAAAGCCTGCGGACCTGACAGTCATGGTAGTCCATGTTTACCTTGTAATGAGCTCTTCCGCAGCTCGGGCACACATCTGCACCAGGGCGGCCTCCTCCTCTGAAGCCAGATCCACAGACTGCTGCGGGTAAAGGTGAGGCCGCAAGGGAGGCTTGTCATACTTCAGTTTATCCTCCCAGGATTTCAACGTGTTCTCAAATGCCTGCAGGAAATAAAAGGACAAGTACACATTAGTCATTAGTCACATTTTTCCTGTTATAGCTTTTTTTGTTACTTTGCTGTTGCTGTGCATCTCTCTCTCTCTCTCTTTTTCTCCCTCTCTCCTAATCCCACTGATCCCATCAGATAGCTGCCTTCCTCTGAGCCAGGTTCTATTCCGAAGTTTCTGCCTGTGAAAACAAAGTTTTTCCTTGCCACTGTTGCCAAGTGCTTCCTTATATGGGAATTGCCTTCGATTGTTTTCAGCATCAGTAAATTACAGAGTGTGGTCTAGACCTACTCTATATGTAAAGTGTCTTGAGACAACTTATGCTGTGATTCGGTGCTCCATAAATAAAATCGACTTGAACTGACTCGACTGTGGAATGTTCCAAACTGGTGTTTTATGAGCATTTCACAATTTTCCCAGCTTTTTTCCTCGTTCCTACTTGTTTGAGATGTGTGGCAGGGGTCAGATTCAGAGTCAGCATAGATATACAAAAATCAATTAAGCTGATGAGGTCAAACATTGAATATATTTTTTCTGTACTGTTTCCAACTAAGTTTACGTCAAAAGGATTAGCAAGAGATAGCATTCTGCTTTTTTTCTGTTTTTAAGTGTTTTCATTTTAAAAAGAATCTGTGTTTCACCTGCCTGACTCCCACCAAAAACAACAAATCCTTGCTCAAGTTCATTTTATTTTCCAAACTTTCCAGCCACTACTGCTCCTCACTAAACCCCTTCCCTCCTATAGATTTAATTGATTTTGAGTTTAGACAGAAAACTATGTGCCATATGTGTGTGTGTGTGTGTGTGCATGTGTGTGTATGTGGGTTGTTTGGTGGGAGGCAAGTCTTCGCTATTCTATTGGGATGAAATGCCAAGTTTATTACTTCTGATCCATCACTTTCTGACCAAGCGGCCTCATGGAAATTATATTCTACAATCCTTCAATTTTTATAAACTAACAAAATTTGTTAAAGGAAGTCATTTGAGTCATTTGTGCTTTTAAAGTCATGATATTGAACGGAGAAATATTTTGCATTCTGTTCCCGTTGAGACACTGCGGGTGTGTGTCCAGCTGGTACAATGCACACCGTGCTGTTAGATCAAGTCACACAAATAAAGTCAGTGATCATTTGAAGTTAAAAAGCAAAATTACTAAAAAAAAAGTTCTCTCCCTCTGTCTGTCTGTGTCTGTCCTCCATGGTGAATGTTTCCACAACCGTATCCCACCAATTCACTACATTGGGTTTTTGGTTTGACTGGCATTTATCTTGAAATAAAAGCCAGAAGTAAGTTCAAGTTTGGTCTGTTTTCCACAACAGGACCCAATGTTTCACAAATAAATCTTTAATTGAAGGGATTCTTTGCATATTTACACTTGTGTGAGGTTTTATTTTGAAAGACACACGGGAAATGTGAAACTGTAGTGAATGTTGCTGGTATGATGTCAATATGATTGTCCTCTATTTTTGCAGAGAAGTGTTTGCTGCTCATTGAAAAAATCGTCGAGCCTCCTGAGCCAAAGTGTTGCGCTGCTGCCTGCGGGCGTGAGATGGACATGCGTGCTGTGTGGCTGCTCTAACCTGTTTTAATGAGTGCTGAAAGAAAAAGCATATGCGCTGCCGGCACAGGAAGTGTGTTCCAGGCATTACTCACCCGGTCCCTGGTGAGCATCTGAGCTCGGTTCTTGTGCTGGATCTTGATGACTCCTGGCGGCTGGATCCAGGCCTCGCCGTCCACCTGAATGGGAACCCCCTCATCACCCAGGATGGTAATCTTTACTGTTCGACACTGATTTGAGCAGAGAGGCTTGCGTTAATGGTACATATTCTTTTATGTGTTGATTCTTTTTTCAAACTGTTTGAGTGTGTGTTCTCACCTGTGCTATGCGATGGTGCTGCAGTTTAATGACTCGGGACACTGCCATCTGCATGCTCCCAAACACCGCCACAACTTCCAGGATTTTATCATCAAATGATGGCGCACAGAAGATCTGCACAACACAATGAGGGCTCTCAGGACGATGTTTGCATGTTGCATTTGTTGGTTTTGTACTTAAATAATTGTTCAGTGTTATTCTATTGTTTATGTCAGCAACAGTCATGAAAAGATGCAACATAGTAAGAATCCGGCCCTGTCTGTGGCAGTTAGTCCAACAGTATGTGACCATTGTTCTCAATTAATAAAAGTCATGTCAGTTGGTCAGGTCCTCTGTGGTAGGTTAACTTAAAAATGTAATCTCTCTGACTGACTGAAAAATCCTGCAGCTAACATATTTTATCTGCTTTATAAAGAACTAACCACAAATAGAGGTTCATACCATCAATACCAAAGAATTCACAGTGGAAAGTGCTTTAAAAATATTAGTTTAGAAAATCATAAGTAGCTAATTTTCCCCGATCATCAGACTTTGGTTTATGTCACAAAGGAAAAGCAAAATAAATTCATTCTTGGTATTAGCATCACAACTGTTCTTGACAAGAAGAAAAATATAAAATATTAGCAGCCTTATCTGTCAGTGTAATTGAGACAAGACAGATTTGTAAACCAATACATCTGTCCTTCATCTATATTTGTAAAAACTGGCCTCAGAGGAGACGTTCTGCCCTGTCAGCTCAGTTTTGTTGGAGCCTGAATCTGAAATGAAATGTTTCTCCCAACAAGACTTTTAATCGATTTCTGCCGGCTAACTGCTTGTGAAAAGGTCAAAGTGATGTGGAGTCAGCATCCGTCCAAGTACAAACAGAGAGGGTCAGCAACAACAAAAAAAAAAATCAAAGCTGCAAGCAGTGTTGGTCCTACCCATTGGACCTCGCAGGCTTGGCCCGGTCATGGCCTCCGGCCCTTTAAATGTTCATAAAATATCCATTTTGAAGGTTTTTAGGCTCATTTTTTAAAAATAAGGACTTTTATTTTGAAGAAGTTTGGGGCTTTTACTTTGAAAGTCCAGGGTAGACCCAAGTGAACTGATTGAAGTTTGATTGATGTGTACAGTCAGGTGAGTGAGGATGAGAAGTATCTGCAGACAGACACAGTCAAACGTCCATTCAATTCATATGGCAGATCTACATTCATTTGACCTCATGTGACCTGGTCAGAGTTTGATTGACATGTGTACAGGCAGCTGTGAGGGGATCAGTCATGTAGGCAGGCAGACAGAGAGACATGTTAATTCATTTGAATGGAGAAAGTGATCAAACCCACACCTTTTTGAACGTGTAGTGCTTTCACGTAGTTTAAGCTACAGACTTAAGTCAAACTGTAAATGAGTCATGACACTTTAATCTATAAATCTTGTATTTACATGTTTTTGCTGTCTTTTAACGTTATTGAGATATTAGAGTTTGAGTTTTAAAACTTTTTTTGTTCCTCTCCAGATTTTATAATGGGTGTGTATTGCGGAATGTTGTCCAAGCTAGAGTGAGTCACATGACCACTACAGTGTAGCAGGGCTGAGACGAAAACTCACAAGCTGGGAAAAACCTCCATTTTTGCCTCTCATTGTGGCAGCCATGTTTAAGAAGTTATCCCCATAAAACTTATATCACCTTGTTCGGCAAGTCCTTGTGGTGCTGTACATCTGGTCGTTTTGTCGATATGACTCACGCTTTAGCCACAATCGCCATTTGTTCGAGGTGTGCGATCAGGGTGTTTTCTTAGCCCCTGAGATTTTTTCCCATTCATTTAGATTAGAAGAGGCAGATGATGGGATTTGGAAATGAAAACTTTGACGGCTTATAAAATCCAAACCGTTCCAGTTATTACAAAGTTGCTCAGAATTTTTCATCAGCAGTGTCTCCTTAGTCATCTATTAGTGTTTTAAGCCGATACGATAAACGCCCTCAAAGGAGATGGCAACTTTACAAAGCCAAAATTGGGGCCGAAATCTTATTTTGAAATGCAAATTGCGGACTTCCTGTTGGATTTAGGTCAGGGGTGTCAGT
>JAPQLA010000005.1:2799072-2810577 GCA_029822935.1 Naso vlamingii | reverse complement strand
AGGCAGGCTAGCACTTCCCATTGACTACCAGTGTTTGAGCTAAGCTAATTAGCGGTGAGCGAGCTCTGCCCGTCTCTCCTTTGTTATTGCACGCACAGTCAAAAGAACGGGATCTATCTTCTTGTCTGGAACTCGGAAGGGAGGCAGATAACAAAAAGAAAAAAAGTTGCCGTGTTTCTTTAACATCCCAATGCACAACCCAAAGCATTTCAAAGACTCATGCTGGCTCCACTGTATCCAGTCTGCTCAACTTGCACAGTGAGACAAGAATATTCTCGCTTTCATGACTCGCATATCCTTCCTTACACAACATAGTCACACACCTTCCCTCAATATAGAGCTGGAAGTCGCAGGCCTGCAGTTCCAAAATGTGCTGCAACGCTACAGTATGTCTGATGTTTAAACATAAAGTAGGAAGAAATGAGTGAGAACAGATTTGAAATGGATTGAAGGTTATGTAATGTGTATACACCAACAACAAATTCTCCCAACAAACAGCATTCATCTGTTTACTGGTAAGCATGTGAAGTGTTTGCATGTGCTACCTACCTTCGCAGGAAAGACCATGAGACGTGACCCCAGACAAGCTATCTTTACAGACGTTGCAAAAGGTGGGTCGTGCATGGGAGCAGGCGTACCAGTTGTGCATCCCTGAGAAATGTTCCACATTAAACTGTGCCGTCTGACAAAGGAGAGGTTAAAACAGGTTGGCAGCACTGAGATGACAGTCACAGCAAAGCAAGCACATGAGAATAAAATATGTGACACATCAATGACTGCATATCACTGTTAGTGACTGGTTTCACTCTAATTGCAAGCAGCATATTATTCAACATAAAAAGCACTCCAGAAGCAGACACAGATCAATGCCTTTTTTAGATTCCTTAAAAATAATAATTCACTGAAGGTCGGGTGTCTCTGCTTTACAGCAGCTATCTGGGAAACTGTTAGGCTTGGTCTGAAGTTATACAAGGTCAAATATTGTGATATTTGCTGTCATTTGCAACATTTTTCACACTATCCGATATTTTGAAAAGAAGATGCGAGTATAGCTGCTGTGACGGTGGAGGAATCGAGGTGCTATTTGACGTGGTGGAGAGGTTATTGCCAGCTAATTGGCACCATGTAGGCAATGCAGACATGGAAGACGCTACCTCGCCAATTTAGTAATATTTCGGGTTTAAAACTGGAGTAAATGAGGGGACCTCCCGGACAATTATATCGTCTATTGTGTTGTAGTCAAGACCACACTAAACAAGATCATGACTCAACCGAGACCATAGTGTGTCGAGACCGAGACAAGACCAAGGGTCCTATCTTATGCCTGGCGCAGATGTCATTTTTGCCACCTGTGTAAGATAGCAAACCCACCTGTGCTGTGTCTGTGTGTCAGCGGGGAGGAGGTCTGAAAGTGAGAATAAAAACGTGACTCGGTGCATCCGCTATCTTGTGCCAGTGCAAAGAGTTCAAAATGCCAGAATTTAGACCAGAAAAAACATGGTCTAGACGGAGGTGCAAAGACTTTGCCTGGCGTGTCTGCGTACGATAGGACCCCGACACCGAGTCAAGACAAAGACGTTAAAAATTCTTCCTCTGATTTCAAGGTGGCAATAGAAGTTTAATGTTTTCCCAGCTGTCTCAGTAAGCACTGCCTTGCAGAACCTGCACTCTGCCAAGTGTTTTCTTTTGTATGCTGTTTGGCATATGAATTTTCTATGATAAGGGAACCAAACTTAGACGAATCAAAAAACCGAGTCAACATGCGTTTGATTATGAGACAAGACCGAGACCTTCAAAAGGTGGTCTCGAGACCAAGACCGATCTGGAGTAATACAACATTAAGAGACAACACTGTGATATTAAAATTTAGGATATCACCCAAGCCAAGAAACCATCCGTCATAAGGAAAGAACACAGCAAGGCAGATTGTATCAGGACTCTACGAGCTCACAGTCAAAGTGTGCTCTGCTGCTCTGTTCAGGCTTTAAAAAGTCACACTGGTCAGAGGAATTGGACACACAGGGTTTGGAGGGAGACCACGGTGAAGAGCGAGCTAACCTGAGTACTGTTCAAGTGTGGGCGTTGCATCTGCAGCAGCTGGCGCAGCCCTGAACACACTTTGTGTTTCATAAGTCTGACTGTAACAGGTGCTTATGAAAGTGGGACGCTCAGACGACACCGGACGGCACAGTAATTAAAATGCTGTTGTGCTGACATCTTGACGGGGATGTGCGCGCGTTCGTTTGCACACGTGTGTCTACCCCGTGGTGTGCGAGCTCCGGGGGTGCTGCTGCATTGCAGTGCAGTAAGGGGGCGAGGGATGGGGTCTTATATAAGATTCCTCTCCCAAATCAAAGCCATTAAAATGCAGTGCTGCTTTCTTCCTGTGCTCTGCTTCCTCCTGCACTGGCCACAACTCATCACTGTCAACACAAAGCCCAGATTATTCTCCTCTCACATCCTCCCAGACAGCAGAATATTCTGAACAGTTATAAGGCCAGTTTGAGGGAAAAATTGCCCACAAGTCAACAGTTTTCCACTTTTTGCCTCGGCTAGGAGAGCAGAGTTTAAAACGCGTGTTGTGGTAAGTGATTGGACAGCGGACAACAGAGCTCGCTGTTGGTGTGTTATCAGGTGAGTCATTAGGGTAAAACATTTAGGCTTTGTGAGAGTCAGTTTCAGTGCATCGTGTGTGTCTGTGTTCACTGGTGCTTTTGTTTTTGATCTGACGACTTCCAAGATCCTTCCTCTGCCTTCTATATGAAGTACGGTATATTATGTCCAAAAAAATGCAACTTTTATTCTTATGACACACTTTTTTTTTTTTTTGAGACAAATCCAAACTATCAGGCTGGTCGAGCTTATAGAAACTTACAGGATCCTCCTCCAGCAACCTCACTGTCCAAATCTCCAGAAGAGGATACGCCTAAACACAGATCTATTGTTCCTGCAGCACCGTCTCTTAACACTCCCTATCTCTGTCCTCCACCCCCCCTCCTCCCGTCCACACACGGATCTGTCTGTGTTGGCTTACAAGGAAAATTCTTACCTCGTAGTGTTCTCTGGACTGGACTGACTTCAGCGAACTGATCCAGTCCTCCATCTCTTTCCTGTTCTCGGCACAGAGGATGAGCCTACGGAATGGAGTGATCACCTGGAAGAAGAAAGCGGGAGAGTGTATGCACGGGTGAGTGAGTGACACAGATACTGTAGCTGAAATAGAGAAAAAGAGAGAGAATTTTTTCAGTACTGTCCTCCTCAGCCTGCAGTGCCACTGAGGAGAGAGAGCACTTGGCTCCGTCTTTAAGGGAGAGCAAGGATGAGAATCCCCCTCCCTCCCTCCCTCCCTCCCTCTCTCTCTCTCTCTCTCTCTCTCTCTCTCTCTCTTATTAATTCTAGCTCACTGATCCCCTAACACCTTTTGGAGTTAGTCTTTTCCTTTACACCAGCGTTTTCTGTCTCCTAACTCTCTCCTCCTCTCGCTCTGAGCCCTTCATGTTGCTGTGAGGCAGATATGTGCTGACAGGCGAGGCGCCTCAGTGAGGGCTAAGAGCTTTTCTCCCCCATGGCCTCCCCCTCTCTCACCTCTCTCTGTGTGAGTGTGTATGTGTGTTTAGAAGATAGTCTGCCTGTAATTAACCCTACAGACATACAGCACCCTTTCAACACCCTATCACTTATTTATGCATCTTTATCTCCTCTCTCCATCTGTCTTTCTCTCCTCATGTCCTCATGTTATCGCTGTTCACTTTAGAGGGAAAAGTGAGGCTGAATGCTGAAAACGGTGAAGGCAGTTTCACCCCAGTCAGTGTTCACCTGTTAGCAGTGATGCTGATGTTTCTTTGTTATGAACTTTATGTTTTTAATTACAGCCTTGAATAGGTTAGCAAACACTGAACACACAGGTGTCCTTTTTTTTTTTTTAAAGTCCTCTGAATTTGTAGAAGCAAAGCGAGACACCTCCTGTTGTTGCAGTTGTGTGATTTCAGTGGACCGTCTGATCAGATTACATGACATCACTGGGAAAAATTTGGATTTAATTTCAAGTTTTGTGTCACTACAGTTTTTCAGTTTAGCGGCTTTTATGAAGTCGACTGATGTAAATGATCTCAGCAGCAGTCGAGGAAATTCAGATCTGATTGAAGGCAGTTTAAGATCCTAAAAGAGTAAAAGAGTGCAACTCAAAGAGGTAAACTTTTTAATGGAACACAGTTGTGTTTCCTCAACTACATCTGAGGAAACTGATAAAGACTAAAATGACAGTAATTATATTTTTATATTTTGAATAAGGTTTTCTTATTATCTTGTTATTTCTTATTATCTTGTTGTGAGACAAAGATTACTTGTAATTGATTGTGATTGATTATTAGATTAGGTCTAACAGAGTTCATTATTGTATAGCTTTATACTGATGAGGAAACTAAATAATTGACTATTAATAACTTATGGAGCAGGGGTGGGATTAAATAAGCTTTTTCTTTTTTCCTTCTTCCCACTCCTTTTCGGATATGTAAATCACACCATTATGTGTTGTTTTTATTTTGTTATGTTTTCTTTTGCAATCTGTTGTTTATGTCTGTCCACTAGGGTTAGATTATTTTCCTTCTTTCTTTTTTTACATTTGAAATAAACTGCTACTACTAATGTTAGCCAAAAAGCTTTATGTTATTAGCTCAACATCAACACAAAAATTTGCAGTAGCGTCTAAAATCCCTCCAAGAGTTATAAAATAATCAAATAGGGAATCTATCAGGCCTCAGATATTTCACTGGCTGCTTTTAGCATTTTGCTCTTGACTGCGATGCTGATAAAAGTATATACAGAAAAACAAGGCAAAGGAAGTAGAAAAGTAAAAATGTGCCTGCGCTATGGTGTCAAAGTGGAGCTAATTAAGTCAATTTATATGCAAATTTTAATTTATTGACATATTTCTCCTTACCACTGTCAGTGAGCAGCACATGACAGTAATAAATATTCCTTCTTTCAAACATGTGGGCATCACAGTAATTCACAGCACAGGGACTAGATGAATTTCTGTTCATTTTTACGAATGAAAATGTCCACATGTTGCAGTGAAATCAGTCTCATTTTCGGCTCTGCTTATCATCAGTATCACTGAGTGCTGAACTCAGTTTGTTGTGATTGTTATTCTCCCACAAAGTGCACACTGATTTTTCAACAAACCATTGTCAGATTCACTCTTCGACATAATGTGAAGCCACAGAATCAGCTGCTGCGGAGGTTCCTCCTGTTTTTAAACATAAATCGTGTCAAAATCCAAATGTAAGAGTCTAAATGCAATGCAAGATCATGCTCACAGTGCTCCGTAGGCGCGACACAGGCAGACCAGGACAGTTATGGAAAAAGGTAGCAGCGTCTTTTCCATATGAAATGACTGCCAGTGACGGCAGACACAGAGCAGTATTTAACTAATCGCTTTGCTCTTTTTTTAGCCAGTCCAGCGATTTGAAGTCCTCGCACACACACTTTATGCACATGCCCTAAGCAGCTAAATATCAGAGAAATGATTTTACAGTTATACCCACATGCAGAGATGGCACGCGCAAGTGGTTGATATTTCAGTATTTTAAAGCTGAAGCATGTGTCCATGTATGTGTCAAAAGAACAACCAATTTCTAAGATAAAAACAGACTTGGTGGTTTCATTAATCATAATGATGTCTGGAGTGTTAGGAGAGCTTTTAACAATATTGGCGGCTATCTTTTAAACACACACACACACACACACACACACACACACACACACACACGTGATTGTGAGTGCATGTGTGTGTGGGCACTGTGTGTCCTGCAGTGGTTTAAGTGCATGTTGGAGTGTTTAAGATACATTAACGTCGAGCAATAAGCATGTACATCCACTGGTATGTCCAGGTGCAGGACAAAGTGGACTCCCACAATTCTTTGCTGGTGCAACAGAATCAGTGTTTGATCCTGACAGATCTTCTTCAGGATTGAACAATCACACAATCACAATCCTGAAGAACACCTTCTGTAACACCAGCAATAAATTGTGGGAGCTTCAATAGTGTGCGGACATTTTTTTGCCCTTTCACAGTCACTTTAGGCCAATGACAGTTATGTGAAGGTCTCCCTCTCTTTCTCTAACTCACTCTCTCCTCAGAGAACTGTATGTTTTTCTCAGCTGTTAATCACAATACAGTTTTCCACACGGAACTGCAAGGCTCATGTGTGTGTGTGTGTGTGTGTGTGTGTGTTTGTATGCGCACCAGCAAATTGATCCCTCTGGACACAGATCATCCTGCCCCTCTGCTGGTGTACTGTGTCTGCTCTGTGTGTGTGTGTGCTGTGCATCTTTGTATGTGTGTTTTTTGTGTCTGGAGAGAGGTAGTGATAAGATTGGTTGCCAGGGGAAACAGGAACGGCTGTTTCCAAAAATGGCTCTCGGCATCCCTTAAGTGTGGAAAACCTCTCTTGATGACTGACCTTCAGAGCCGACTGAGTGTATCGGATGTTTGTGTTTGTGTTCTGACACGTGACGACAAGAAGAAGCTCTTTGATCTTCATCTGCATTTCAAAATGATGAGAACATGTAATCATGCCGACAAGCCTCATCAGTTATTTTTGGTGGAGAACCACCACCAAAGATGAACTGTCAATGAGAAACTCCAGCTGCAAACACACACACACACACACACACACACACACACACACGCACTCAGACCTAAAACACAATGGCAAAGGAGATGGATCAAACTGTCACACGTTTGCATAGTCCCTGTCTGCAGCTTTGTGTAAACAGTTGATATCGACCACAAATCAAATCAGAGAGTTGATGTACTGCTGATGCAAGTCCAATATTCAAGGCTGATCTTAATTTCCTTGAGATTCATTTTATGGATTTAAAGTGGACGGTAATAAGCGAGCCAATCCAATAACCACGAGTGAGTCAGTGTGAGTCAGCGAGAGAGGCGGCGCGTCCCTGCAGAGTCTGTAATGACTTTAGGGTTGGGGTTGGGCTGAGCTCTCCCTCACGTGGACCTCAAGGTGCTTCCTCACCACGCTACAGCCACACTGCTTCATCGTATGTTCACACAGCAGTGAAACAGCACAAGATATAAACATGGAATGGATCAGCCGGTAACACACGGCTCATGCTCACACATAAACATCTTCACACACACATGTGCTAATGCAAACGTTCTGAGAAATGCACGCAAACATTAACATGTGCAATTTTATCCAAGTTTATCTGCTGAATTATTAAACTAAATAACATGTTTTATGCATTACATCTGTTGCATCTCTTTTTCCTCCGTGATAATGCATACATTTTTATCATCCTTGTTAAACAAATAATCCATTTTGTAAACAGTTGTTGCTGAACATCAACCTCTTCTCCAGAAAATCAATCCCTGCTCTGTGTTATTTCATTCTACGTAGTTCAGTCAAATTACAGCCATGCACATTGCGCACACTGAACAAACATCTGCAGAGCTCCAACATGGATACATAAATCACTGAATATCTTAGCACCGGCACAAGGCAATCTCTTGCTTAAACCATCCAAACAAGTAGCACCAACCTGCGCAGAGGACACCAGCAGCATCACTCATCATCAGAGGACGACCGACAGTGAAGACAGAAAACAGCAGGAGACCAGACGGAAAGACAGAGACAGCTGTACAGACACACAGACGGAGGGAGACCTGTAATTACTGTGTACTGTCAGAGCAAAGCCTTGCAATGCATCCTCTGCGGTGGTCAGACTCTCTCCCCTCCCTCGTCCTTTCTCTCTCTCTCTCTCTCTCAGTCGTGATCACACTACCTGTCTGATGCAGCCTGGTCTCCCCCTGTCGGTGTGCGTGACGCTGTCTGCGCTGATGCATTCCAGACGTTTCGCCTGGTTTTTAGCTTCCATCAGCATGTTGCCGTACCTGCAGTTTAAAGCTGCACCGGTCCTTCTCGGTAATTCTTCATTTTCTCTCCACTCTTCCTCGTTTTATCTGCATCCGTCCCTCCTCTTCCACTTCTCAACGTGCACTTGTACCTCAACCTCGCTCTACCGCTCTCTCACTTTCCCCCAGGGAGGACACGAGTAAGTGCAGTTAGCTCTGGTGTGACATCACTCCAGGATTTCCTCTGCTGTGCTACCTTACAGCATCTTTCCCTTCGCCATCTTAAACTGCTCAACATTTACTCGACAGGAATCATTCATTTAATGAGTTTCTACCGTCTTTCACATCTGTCTGTAAAAAGATTTCTTAAATGTATATCGTGCTTACTTCTGTTTTGTTAATCACAACAGTTTCCCACATTTTCCCCCTCACTCCCTCTCTTCATTCCTTTCCTCCTTTAGCATTCCTCCTTCTCCCTGTTTTGTTTTTTAAAGAACTTGCACGGAAAGTGCAAAAAATATTGGTTGCACTTTATTTGGATGGTCTGCTTGCAGATATTTTATAATTTCAAAATATATCAGTTGGTGAACTGATTGTTTGTTGAATATTTGTATATACATGGTTGAATCTTTGCCAAACATGTTCGACAAAGATTCATCACAGATACACTTTATTGTCATTTCAGTGGGTATTTGCATACACAAAAAGAAATGAAAGATTGCTTCTCATCAGCTTCTTGCAGTGCGTTGAAAAGACATGAATATATACTTCAAGATAAATTATCAGTTTTTGAAATGACGTAATGATACATCAATTTAAATAGTTGTGAAGGTCACTCCAGTTCATTCTCCTTCGTTCTGCTCGTGTGTGTTGTGTCAGCAGCATCTCTTCAGATAATAGTGGATCACGGCAGGAAGCAGCAGGAGAACGAGAGATTTTCAGGCGCCGTTTGAGCTCCACACAGACTGAATCGAGACCTTGAACTGAATGTTTGTGGAGTTCAGAGTATCGAGCTTTTCCAGAGTTCCACCTCCTCTACCACTGCACAGAAACAGGCTTTTTCTTTTCCTCTAATTTTGGAAAAAAAAAAAAAGTTACCATATCAGGCCACGTTTACACGGGAGCCGCCCTACCAGCCGCCCTCTCTTTGCGTCTTCAAAATACGTCCGTGTTTACATGAACAACCAACAGCGTTGTAGTACACATGCCAGGCCAGTAGTTGCCAGTGTAACTTTGCAGTGACATACCGTCAGAGCTGCTGAAGTTGTTAACTTCCTGTTGCTGCTAAACCCTAAGCAGCCAAAAATTGAAGAAATTCAGCCGTAGTTTGACTTCTAAAATAATTCTACCAACACCTGAATTTACCTCAATAGACTGTCGTCATATCCGACCTGCTTTCAGTGCACTGTGGAGTCTGGGCAATTAAATCAAAGGCAACTGGACTTAGTAACATATCTGTGGAGACGTTTCGCCTCTCATCCAAGGGGCTTCATCAGTTCATGTGTGTCTGACTAGCCTAGGCTCGTCTGGACTAGACTAGACACGTTTGACTAGTCTAGTCAGACACGCATGAACTGATGAAGGCCCTTGGATGAGAGGCGAAACGTCTTCACAGACATGTTACTAAGTCCAGTTGCCTTCCATTTAATTGCCCAGATAACTATGACCTGGACTAATGAGAACATTCACAGACTGTACTGTGCTTGAGTTAGGTAGTGACTACAGCGGAATGCATTGGCTTGAGCTAGCATTAGCATTAGCATTAGCGTCGTCACTGTGTTCCCTGGCACTCTGCTTGCCAGTTTACAAAGCTGGAAAGAAGGCTGCGGTTTCAAATGATTCCACTCTGGAACCTGATTTCAAACATCTGCAGTTTCAGGGGGGCCAGCACGCCATTGTTATGTAAAAGCAAGGCAAAACCGCAACAAAACAGTTTCATCTGATGTTAAAACTTGCACTTGTAAACTGACCCTCAATTTCTGGTCATTGAAACACACCATATTGTATCGCTCTTAATGAGTCCATATCGTTGTATTGTATCGCCAACCATGTGTGGTAATACACATTGTGTCGTTGTCAAAACATAATGTTACATCCAAACCAACTACGGTTAGGCTTAGCTGTAACAGGTACACTATTGAATATCAACTGATATGTTGTTGAAATGTTACGTACACTCTATAAACTCTCTGCAGGCAGACTGTGGAAACAAAATGTTACCACAGTATTATTCCTCCCTCTCAGCAGCTGATGCTGATGCTCATGTGGGCATGTTGAGCTCATCTCCAAACCTTTATCCCAGCATGTTTATGAGCCTGGCGACAAACACACATGGTCATGACTGTATGCACATGTCACACACACATGCAGCAGGCAAACATAATCTTATTTATGAATATGACAGACATTAAGCCATTGCAGGCACTCAGTGAAGCGTTTTAAGGCGTTGCTAAAAATAGACACATGCTCTCCTCCAAGCAGTGCTCTCCTGCCCACCTCCTCCTCCTCCTTGTTTCTTATTATAGCAACACCCAGGGGGAAGCAATACATTAATAGAAAGGACAGGCCACTAGCAGCTCTTTCACTGTCTGTTTTCATCCTCATTGCTCATAATACTCATGTTCAGTTTCCTTCACCTCCCACACATGCTGCTCAGCTGCTCGTTCTTCCTTTAAACCAGCATCCACTCACAGCAGCATCATTTGTTTGCTGTGTCCTGACACACAGCAGGTAGCACATTTTCAGAGTAACGCTTGAAAATGGAAATATCATTTGAATATAAGTAGTACTGGGATTTTCAGGCGTACAATTTTCTGTGTGAATCATAATTCTTACAGGTCAAATCCTGTTCTCTTGTAACATCCTGATGGATCTCCAGCTGATGACAGAAAGACTGTGAGTGGACCCGCTGGGACTAAATGCTGTCTACTGTCCATAAAAACTGCAAGTGTCTGTCCTGAATATAGAATTAAAGGGGGAAAAAAGAGAAAAATATTGGTTCTGCTTATCAGTTCCTACATATAATAACCATTCATTATTTTTTAAATTTATTTATTGAGTTTATTGAATTAGGACAGCACACATTAATCGACATTAGTGATGCCACAACTCTCAATATAATATTGAACCGTACGGTACGTCATCCACGGTTCAATACTCACTTTGAAACTGCAGTATTTCCATTTTATATTAAGCTTTATGTAACTAGTTTCAATGTATTTCTCCCTGAATTGGCTCTGTCGGAGCTTCAGTGAACGCACCATGTGTCCCGCCTCCCAGCCGACTGCAGTCACTCATTTCACACAGCGAGCGGAGTTTAGGAGCAGAGTCTGAGGGAGCAGCTTTTCTTTAAGCACCAGCCTGGTTCTTTTTCCCTCCTGATGATCTGTGTCCTGATTGTCTGTGACCTGATTTTTAATGTGAAACAGCGTTATTGTGTTTTACCAAGCACTCCGTTTATTTTTGAGACAGACAATCTCTGCTTATCAGTTTCTCGACAGTTACAAGCACAGCGCACGAGCCCAGCAGCTAACAGCTCATTGTTACAAACAGGCTAAAGAGAAAGCTGTGTGTGTGCCGTCTGACCGTTTAGCTTTCCACAGATTTAAACTCTTCCAAACTCTTGAGCA
>JAPQLA010000005.1:2727966-2738233 GCA_029822935.1 Naso vlamingii | reverse complement strand
TCTCCATGAGCTCAAGAAAAATGAATTTACCAGTATGAGTGAGAGAGGGTACAGTTGTCCTGCCAAAGGAGGTGCAGAGCATCCTGTGCATCAGTTGTTACAGTAACATTTTACTCACCAAGTGAGTTGCTGAGATCTGGAAAGCAGCTTCATTATCAAGAAGTCCAACAGTCAAGTGATTTGCAATGTGCAGGATGTTTGCATGTTGTTTATCTTTGTTTTTATGTGTGTGTGTGTGTGTGTGCGTGTGTGCGCACACATGCAGGTAAAAGCTGTGAAACTGGGTCACATATTGGTGATCGACGAGGCTGACAAAGCTCCAACTAATGTCACCTGCATCCTCAAAACGCTGGTTGAGAGTGGCGAGATGATTCTTGCCGACGGACGCCGAATCATCTCAGGTACACACACACACACACATGCTGGGTTTACCATCCTGACAGTAGACATGTCCCAGATACTGATACACAAATAGAAGTAGGACCATAAAATGGATGAGATGAGGATTGGATGTCCTCGAAGACAAACACAAGTAAAACATCATATGCAGGCCACTAGAGGAGGCTTAAGATAAAAGCCTTCATGGACAGGTACCAGTAGATTTTGGATAATGTTGGACTGTAAACTTGTAGATTTTCCAAGTAGTCCCACGTAATCACATTAGTGGCTGACAGCCCCTCCATTCCTGAGAGCCTCTTCTTCCCAGAGGAATGTAAACACAACCTTGAGACTACATAAACACAAACTTGACACATGATCAGAACCGTGGAGGTGTGTGTGTGTGTGTGTGTGTGTGTGTGTGTGTGTGTGTGTGCGTGTGTGTGAAACTCACTCACACAAAACAAATCAAAACATTAAGAATTAGAATGAAGGTATTTGCAGAAACAGCAAGTATGTACCATTTGATGTGGTAAATACGTTTGTGTCTCTACTGTAGATAAGCGTGAGGCTGAGGGGAGGCCCAACACCATCGTCATGCACCCGGACTTCAGGATGCTCGTCCTGGCTAACCGACCGGGTTTTCCTTTCCTGGGCAATGACTTTTTTGGAGCTTTAGGTAAATTCAGATGCTCACCACCTGAAGCAGAAAACTGTTATTCTGGTCCTTTATTTAATGACATGCTTGTGTATTTAAAAACTAACGGAAGGGAAACTGAGACTGAGACATCTCCTAGATCTATTTGTTCTCTGTTCTTTTGTGTTAAAGAAAAACAACTGCAGTTTTCAGGGCCCAAAAAACACTTATTTGGTTTTTAGATTTCCTCAAAGGACTAAAGCCAAAAGGTAAAAAACTGGGAAAGGATAAATGGGGAATGACATTTGACAAAGGCCCCCAGACACACTCAAACCCTGGATGTTGCACTCATGGTCAGTGCCTTGGATCAACAGGCCCCCTGAGCAGGATTCCTTTTAGAGTAAGGCCAATAAACACACTCACCAAAGCCTGAAGGTCAAGGGTCTTGCAGATTTAATCCAGCAAACATTGTGCAGACCGTGACGTCCAGACAGCATTCAAACATGGTTCAGTCCAGACGCCAAATACTTGGGCAGACGTTCAGAAGATGTTGTTGTTTCCACGTCTCGTAATGGTCCAGTCAGACCCACTCTTACAAACCAGGAAAAATGATCATATAACTGCAATGAAAAAAACAGTTATGTGCGATGGTTTTTGTTTATTCAAAATGAATGAGTGAATTTAATTACTTTCCGTGGTTGTGAAATGGTTGTCATCAGACGGCCTCACGCTGCCACTCCACGTGCAGAGACGACACCCATTTTTTAAACACAAAAACAGGTCGGCTTTGAATCTGCCCACTATGGAACAAAAAAAGGGTATTTTTTAATCCTCCATAAGTCAACGTTAATAAAGACGATTAACTTTTCTTGTCAGGCAGTGCCACATATGTTCAGTCTTCCTAAACTCCTTTCATAAAGGCCAGTTTCTACCTCTTGAAACAGCTCGCAGGCTTAGTGGTTGATGTGATAGGCTGGTGAACCGGAGGCCATGACTATGAATCTCAACAATCTCTTCTTAATTTGGCTTCTCTACATTGCCTTCTAATGCCATCCAAATGATGGCCATGTAACATGCATGACATCAGGAACTATTTTTGAACGATGACGGAACGTCTTGATTGGACATTTAACCTATCATCTTTCAGTGCCGAAATGTTTGCTGGGAACTTAAAATTTTCCCGACCTGTTAAATTTCAGCCACTACTGCTGCTG
The DNA here is from genome assembly GCA_029822935.1 of Naso vlamingii. Taxonomy (NCBI): domain Eukaryota; kingdom Metazoa; phylum Chordata; class Actinopteri; order Acanthuriformes; family Acanthuridae; genus Naso; species Naso vlamingii. The sequence continues at coordinate 2,736,004 of JAPQLA010000005.1, read as the reverse complement.
TTGACTGTAGGTGACAGACCGCAGCGTTGACTTGAGGTCTGGCTTTGGTGCTCTGAAACTGATTTTGTTGGGTGGCCTTGATGTCACTTTTGCGTCAGTAATACTGCTGCTTGTTGCTACAGAGCTCAGCAAAGTGCTGCTGCCGCTGAACAAGTAGCACTGTGTGAATGTGGTTAAAAAATGGCCGCCAGGAAGGATGACCAGTTACTGTCCTGTGAACAGGTGATATTTTTAGCTGCCATGCTGTGGACAATCCAAAACCTCAAGCAGAACTGGCGATGCTTAAACAGTACGGCCCTGATGTTCCCGATGCTACTCTGCAGAAGCTGGTGGCTGCCTTCGGAGAGCTGAGGTCCATGGCCGACCAAGGCACAATCACCTATCCTTATTCCACCCGTGAGGTGGTCAACATCGTCAAGCATCTCCAGGTAACAAGATTCTTTTCCCTCAACAGGACAGCTCTTCTGTAGCTTTGTTGTCTCTCTGCAGGAGAGTTCTCACTAAACAGCTGTGAGCCAAAGGGTTGACCATGTTGCCACCTCAGCACAGACCTGCAAAAACACACACGCACACACACACCGCAACGCACAGTGCAGAATGGTCATATAATATGTATTTGTCCACGGGAGATTGTTAATCAGCGATTGAAGGGACGGGTAACGATGGTTTTTCCAAAGATGATACAAAGTCTATGAGCCGCCATCGACTTCATCGGCAGAATAATTAAATAAGAAATAAATAAAGAAGAAGAAAACATAGGAACACAATGGTGGCTTCGCTGCTTGGCCCTCAATAATATCTCCTGGGAACAGAGGGCGTGCAAACCAGAGAAGGGAAAGGCAAAGGTTACCGTATGTCGGGATTCTGGATGAATCAGCTACATGCCCAAAAAAGTGCAGTTTTCCTATAAAAGCAAATGAGTTATTCAGTTTTCTCATTAACTGCATTAATTGACTGATACTTTAACTAAAATTGACTATATATCTTTCATGTAATATCAGACGTTCATCACCCCCGTATGGCCAGAATGGAACGATCCTTGTGTCCACAACCACATATTGTGACTACTGACCTTGAGACTGGCCGTCGAATCAGACTCACTGAGTCAAATCGTGGAGTAGTTCACTATTCGTGATCACTTCTTATTGTGATATCAAATCAGTGTATTTCTGAGATTTATCAATGTTTTATCTCTACAGAAGTTTACTACCATCTACTGGATTTGAATGTTTGGTTCTACGTCCAAGGCGAAATGGGATAGCAAAAAAAACTGGTAGACCTGCCCCATGATTCAGATAGACAAACCGAATCGCCTCCGCCAAGTAACAAGTGATATTTTCAGCTTGTGTATGTGAGTGGCTACATGCAGCAGTATACACATGTGCCCTTTTAGTTTGCGTTTAATTTTCAGGGATGTACATTCCTCAGGTAGACCTCTATAAATGTGCACAGCATTTAGTCCAGAGAGGAGAGAAAAAACGACCAGAAGAGGAGGACTTACAGAGGAGGGAATAAAGATTCGAGCTTCCACGTCTGTGGATCAATAAAACAGTTCACTGGGTCGATCCCAAAGGTTTGATTTCCCCACTGGCCACCCTGTTCAGTCATCACTCACTACCATTATTGACATCTGCAGGAGTGAGATCAATGCAGGATAATTTAGTCGAAGACTGAATTACTTCTTTTAAAGTAACAGCAGGTGTAGAGCCTATTAACTTTTCACATTAGGTCATAAATGTACATTTATGGGAACTTAGAATCAGATCATTACAGCCAAATGCTCTTTAAATCAAATCTATGTTTAGTTGTTACCAGGTGGGTGGAGTTTCTATGAATTGTGCAACAATTTATGAGCCTAACTGTGTAAATACGTATGTAATATGTAGGTATGAAAGTGCAAAAATGTTCCTAATAATGCCCAAAATCCACAACTGATTACTGCAGTTATCACATATAAAACACGTTCAAAACCAACAACACTTGACCAAAGTGCTGCAGTCAAAATGTACAAAATAAGAAAAATGAGACGTTTCGACAAAGCAAAACCATTTAACAACACAGTGAAGACATGAAACCATAAAAGTAAAGACCGGTTAAAAAGACAAAGAGACACTTGTGATGATAAAAATATCATTTCATTTTTTTGTGTTTTGTTTTTTTTTTTGGTTGGTTTTTGTCTTTTGTTTTTTTGGTATGTCAGGATCACCACAATGACTTTATTACACACAGGACAGCGTTAACACAAGCTCTGTGGCAGTTATTTGATATTATAATAGAGGAAAGTTTTGTCCTTGCCGCTCAGAAGTATGTTTAAGTAACATTGTAAAGTGTTGGTGACAGTAAAGTGAAGCACCTGTCTCTACTTCTGTTTACAGTATCTCTCAATATTCTTTCTGTGTATCTGCCATTATTTCATATTTTTTTCAAATAGTCACTATAGTTATGAGGGCTGTGTATTTGCACGAATCTGGGGATACGATACATATTATCATACAGGGGTTATGATTCGATATATTGTGATATATTGTGATATATTGCAATACTATGAGCAAGGCCAGATATTGCATTTTTTAGAATCTTACTTTAGTAAAACTGTCTTGTATAAAGAAAACACCTCAATAAAATCTGTTACACCCCTGAAAGTTACTGTGCAGTAAAGAAAATTGAGACAATATGATTTGTATCTCTCCGGTAATATTTCAACCACAATAACTGAGGCTGTGAGCAACAGCATCAGCAAGAGAAAAACACTTTTCTTTGTACTTGTCCAGTGTTGTGGTCACTGTTCAGAGGCGAGTAAACGTACACATAGTGGGTTTTATTCCGGACTCTTATCTCTGCTAAGGACTTGTAAATCATACAAAGTTTCCTTCTTTCTGTGACCCCGTCCCCTCCATCTTCTCTGTTTTATTTCCACTGTTCTTCCTATTTGCCAGCCTCCCTGCTCTGTTATCTCTTTGCCTCATCTCCCTGTCATTCCTCTCTGTGTCCTTCCTGTCATTCCTTTTTTAACCTTTTCACTTTAGTTCTCTCTTGTTAATCCTCGTCTCCCTGTCTGGTCCTTTTTTCCACTGACTCTTTCCAACTTTCACCTTTGACTAATCTCTTACCTTTTGTCTATTGTCCCTCCTTTTTCTCTCATCTTTCTCTCCATTTTGCCCCCAACAGAAATTCCCTGACGAGGGTTTGGCCAACGTGGTGCGAAATGTCTTCGACTTTGACTCCTACAACAAAGACATGCGTGAGGTCCTGATCGAAGCGCTGCACAAGCACGGGATTCCCATCGGAGCTAAACCCAGCTCCGTCCAGCTGGCTAAGGAGTAAGGCATCAGACATGAGGATGACACACACACACACACGCACACGCACACACTCACACACACAGAGTATGTGAGTGACGACACAGTGCCATAAAGTTACAGTCAGACAGGGCTTAGAGTAAAGAGATGGATGAAAATGGGCATTGACAGCCCACATGGTTATGTTGTGAATCTCATTAAATTGCGGACATTACAAAGACTCAACAGTGGGACATTACAGCGAGGCTGGAGTTCACCCGGTCTGTTTTCTACATTTAATACTGACTGAAGGGACCAAAATGCAGTAAGAGCTTTTAGAGCAGCCGAGGTTTACTTAATGCACCATCAGAGAAGAAAAGTTCACCTGACAGTGATTTGATTGGAGATAAATATATATGTATATTTTAGCCAAATAAATCCTTACTCTGGTTTGCAAGCTGCTAATCCAAGTGTTCCTGTTAAATGTGTTAAAATATTAAGAAGGTGAAGTTTATTTATGTAGCACCTTTCAAGAACAGGCATCACAAAGTGCTTTACAATAAAAGATTTAATAAGGCAAAAACCATTACACCATTACACCTTTGTGTAGCAGCTTTCATCTACTACTGCTACTACTACATGTTTCAAATGCATCGGTTTGTGATTTTTAGTTTCATCTAAACAGACGACAGAAGGATCCCATTTTTGGTTGAGTTACAGTTTCATTTAGCATTAATTTTACCTTTATTAAAGCCATACTTCACTACAAAACTATTTTTTGTGTATCAGTTACTCACCCTTAGATGTTTTGAATTGAAGAATATATTTTTTCCTTCCAGTGTTCCTCCACTGTAAACAGATTTTTTCCAAAAATGTGAGCCACTCACTTTAGTTGCTTTTGCTGGTAGTCAGTTTCAAAACACCATCCACCATCTAATAACGTCCATCCAAAACTCACAGCAGCTTTGTGTGGTATAATCCGAGTCTTCTTTATCTTGTTGTAGGCTCAATACTTACAAACACTTTGATTTTGGCTTAAAATCTACTAAATCCAACACCTCCGCCACAAGGCTCCCTGTCACGTGAATTAGAAGTTCTCGAGTTTGAATGATGAATCCAGCCTTCCTGTTTTGGAAGTATTGAGCATACGACACGATAAACAAGACTTGGATTATACCACAGGAAGCTGTTGAGAGGTTTGGATGGAGGTTTTTAGATGGTTTTGATGTTCTGAATCTGTATCTCCATGGACTGCCAGCAAAAGCAGCTAAAGTGAGTGGCTCACATTTTTGGAAAAAAAACTGTTTGCCGTGGAGGAACACTGGAAGGAAAAAATATGTTCTTCAGTTCAAGACATCAAAGGGTGAGTAAGTGATACACAAAAAATGGTTTTGTGGTGAAATATCACTTTAAATTTTTGTAATAGAACATTTAAGGTAAGATTGATAGAAGCTAGCAAAACACAGTATTTATATCAAAGGTTCCAAAATTGCTCCTCTGAAGTTTGTTGGATTTTACTGTTGTAACTGTTTGATTTGCATTTTGAAAAAACCTTCGGAGATGATTGTCAGCAGGAAGGCTGGAGGTTCTGGACAGAACTCTTCTCTCTCTGTGGAGAACCTCTTTTAGAAAACCACCTTGCTGAGTGTGTACCTGTTAGAAATTCGTTTTTGATTTTCGATCCTAAATTCTAAAATTTCTGAAGGACTGATGTTGTCTTCTGCCCTATGACTGCTTTTAAACTGATTTAATTTGAGGCTTCCATGAAGTCTTCCTCACTGTTTGCCGATTAAGTTATTGACTGTCTCGATCATTCACATTACCTCAACTTCCCTGGAGGGGAAAAATCATCCACTACATTGTTTCAGAATGTACAGCTTTGTCTTTTAAATAAAGGAAAATATTTGTTTCTCCTGTCTCCTGTGGTTTTATTTGAACTTATAGCTTTCATAAATTTATCAGAATAAATCCCTCAAGTCAAACCTTGAGTACAGAGCAGGCCCGAAACAAGTATTTTCCTTGAACAAATCTATTTCTATGTATGGATTATCTGTTCTGTTTCAGTTCTATCTTACATCATCCAGCCTCAGTGGATCATTTGTGTGTTTTGTGATCTGTTTGTGCTTTAAAACTCATCTTGAATAGTTTATCCCACAACATCTTGTGTACATAAAAGCAGATATTTTGTCTCCTTATTTCCAATTTTGGACATGAAAAACAAGAAATAGTCTCTCTAAAGTATCTCATTACTTTTCCATTCATAGAAATATTTACGATTAGGGAAGGTCCCGTTTATCCCCTTGAATTTCTGTTTTGTTGTATCTTTCACCCCACCTGCATCCATTAAGAGTATGGCCACAGTCCAGCAGTGATTCATGGGAAGCCCAGTAAACCTCTGTCCAGACACAACAAGCCAAGCAGGGACTCAAACACACAAAAACTCACAGGATCTTGTCCCTCATATATCAGCTATATCCTCCCCAGAGCTGGTTGGATCAAATCATAGCCTTTGTTTTCGTTAAAGAAACTTAAATACATCTTCCATCTGAATTAATTTTGTGGCGGCTCAAAGATGAATCAGTTCAACTTTCTGAAATGGAAAAAAGCAGAGACACTTGTGCCAAGCTACGCTGTCAGAAACATAATCCCATGAACTAACATGGCTGCAGGTTTTCAGATGTTGTCCGGCAGTTGTCACCATGTGACTTTCAATCTTTAGGTTGCCCCTGCCAGAGGTCAAAATGACTGGATACTGGACAATAAACCAAGGTGGCAACGCTCGCCGCAAACTGCTCTGCCCCACCGAGACACGCTCCATAGACATCAAGGTAAGCACATACAGTCGTAATAGTAGCAGTGGAAATTTATTTCAGTTCATGTCAACAATTTACCCCTTATGAGGCAATACAGATGTTACAGAAACTAAACAGGAAAATGACTGAAAAGGTGTCGGCTGAAACAGCTTATTGTGCCTACCCTTATAACATCACATAATATTGCAAAATAATAAACAAAAACACAAGTTCCCAAATTTTAATAAATCATATTATAGCACAAATAGACTAAAAAAAAAGAGTTAACTACTTCCTTACCTATTTGGTCAATATCACCTCTGAAAGTCAACATCCAAGTGTTTTACAACATTAATCATCAAAACCTAAAATCGGCCCTGAACGTCTCACAGGCACCATTCAAAGTGCTTTGGAAAGCTGAGAATCTCACAGTTTGAACGCAATTGAGAACTAGTCTATCACTTTTGCAGTTCAAAAGTTCTTAAGTAATTTGTTAAACGTATCTCGGTGTTACATCGATGCCACCTGAAGTTTAGGAGAGGTAAAGGAGGCAGATGAAACTGCCAGTTTCCACAGCAGCGAGTATGAAAACGTTTCTAAAATCTGTGTTTCTGTGCGTCTCTGTCAGGCCGTCTTTGCTCTGCCTGCAGTTTTGTGTTTGCTGTATTATTTCAAATCTATGACTGTTTGAAAGATAAGATTATCTGAATGAATTACTGAGAAGTTAATGATGCTGCAGGAGAGGTTGATAAATTCCTGTGGTGATTTTTATGTTTTTGTCTATCACGAGAACGGTGCTGTCTCGTGTTTTCTCATAATTTAAAAGTGACCACAGCTGCTGTTCTGTACGTAGCAGCAGTTGGATCATCTTTAACCCTGTTAGAGGGTCGTGTGTAGTGTCAGATTAGCATGGCAGCATTTTCTGCACCTTCAGTAGTTATAGCAGGAGCTGAAATCACACTACTTTTTGCTAAAACTAAAAACATTAAACATCTGTGTAACTTTTATCGTTTGTGAGTGTGTGTGTTACTGTAACAGTGTGTGATGTTCTTCCAGGGCCCTGTGTTTCTACGAGTTCAGAGTTACCCCTGCAACAGGCAGGAGAGCAGAGCTTTGAGTTTCAGCGAGGAGAAAGCCCACTGGCAGATTCCCATGAATGAAGTCAACATTATCTGTGATGTTGTCACCAAAGATGGTACACCCCCACACACAAACACCATCAGAACTGCCATGTTAAATTCTCAGGCGTCGCACTTTGTGTTCACATTGAGGATTTAGAGGATTTAGTTGATAAAGTGGACCCCATGGGACCTTAATTCAGAAAAAATATAAACGGTAGGCAATGGAAAGAGACCAGTTATGTTATGATCCCGTTTAAATTGTTCCCCCTATCTTAAATATGATGTTTGTCAATTTAAAAGATAATTTTGCAAGTCAGGAAAGTCAAACGGCTGAAGTATAAGACTTTGAAAACACATATTTAGAAAGATGACGCACCCGATTGTCGTGTAGGTGACGTCTTAACAACAATCTCTGACAGAAGCAACTAACTCTGCTGAGCTGCAGCTCTCAACATGCCCATGCTTTGATTCTGACCCCTTTAAATCCATTTTTTCATTTTTCGGAGGGAACCAAAGAAGCTGTGCTACAGTTACAGACATGTCAGCGTTGGTGAAGGATATCGTGTGAGACATAAAAAACATTTTTTTACTGTTTGACAACAAAATTCGACTTTCTTGACAGGAAAAATGTTCTTTTAAATTGCAAACCATCATGGGTGTAATTCATGGCACAAACCAAACTGGACCAGACAGTTATTTCTTTCTTGCAATGGGATCTCATTCTTATGTTTTTTGCTTGTTTGTTTTTTCTTGAATTAAGGTCCCATGATAGATAGATCCCATTCTTTGGACTGTGTGTGCAGTAACAAGGAAGAGACGGGCAGAGCTCGCCCACCGCTAATTAGCT
>JAPQLA010000005.1:2668309-2689245 GCA_029822935.1 Naso vlamingii | reverse complement strand
CAAGGTCAATGGGGGTCCCCAGTCTCTGGTGTCGTTATTCTGGGGGTCCCAGGCTGAAAAGTTTGGGAACCACTGCTCTAGAAAACCGACGAGCACCTGCTAATGAGCTTTTTACTCAGCTGCATGGACGTCCACAGCAGTAAATTCACTGCTCTGTCAGCTGCTACACACCCACACATTGTTCTCCCCGGCGGCCACGCTGGACTCTGTGTGTGTGCGTGAGGCATCTGCCCGCGTAGAACACAGTGACCTAATTTCCTTAATGGAGATGAGGCTAAATATTATCATGCTTATGACATTCAAAGAGATCTTAATCCTGTTGTGTGATGTAATTACTGAGATGGAGGTGTCTTATTAGCCATTCAATATTACACCTCCCATCCTGTTGTTTTTACATATTAAGACAAATATTTGTCATAGGTAACACAGCTACTATATACACAATCAGTTTAGAGAGCAAACATAAGTCAGGATTAGGTCCTGTTTTAATGATCTACAGCACAAACTCTAAAGTGCATGGTGCAAGTAGCTTTGTGGTGTTTCCAAGTCCACTTTGCTTTTTAGTCGGGACATAATCAAGGTGCAAAGTGAGGTGTAAGGCACAAAGGGGATGGATTTAGTCCCTTAATAGTCATGTGTAACAAGGATTAAAACTAATCAGTGTGTCGTCTCTCATCCCCTTTAAGAGTCAGGCACGCCTGGATGAAGGCGCACTGCTATTTAGATGGTGGAGACAATCAGTCACAAATGTGAGCGCTTTTGTGCCCAGGGGTGCATCTACAGGAGCATCAATCATGTAACGAAGCCCCCTGAGGTGAAGCAGAGGCAGCAGGGGAGCATCTTTGTCCTCTCACTTTACCAGAACAGTGGCACAAAGCTGCAAGAGGTGTAAACATGTCAGGAGACGAGGAGAGCAAAAGCTTCACTGCGTACGGTGATGCACTGATGGGCTGTTTAACTTATTATAAGGAGTCTTGCTGCGTGTCCTCATGCGTCACAAGTAGGGATGAGCTGGTCCAATATTCAGTGCCGGTATTGGTCTGATATTGGCCAAAATCCAAGAGGGGAAAAGGTATCATCTGATCCAATTTATTTGCCTAAATTCTCCCGTTGATGCTTAAACAATGTGGGACATGCGGTAAAGATAGATGTCAGCACAATACAGACCAGCAGCATGTGTCATGTGACTATTTAAATGTTAAAGGTTAAGCAAAGTGTCTCCATACAGATGTATAATCTATACCTTGTTTAAGAGAGGGGAAAAGGCTGTATCGGATGGATATCAGTATCAGCAGATACTTGGCGTTGTCACATCTGTATTGGGCATCAAACAGTGATATTGAGCCATCCCTCATCACAAGCAGATTGCACAACAACCCACAATGTGAATGACCACACCTCCTTTTAAGACCAACACTGCCGTCAGTGCACAGATGAGAGCAAGTACATTTTCTAATTAGATAACATGGGCCCTGGTTGGGAAAGTGACACCCGCCTGATGCATGTCAGGTGGGAATATAGCCATGACTTTCTCATCTGTTTTCACATCCTTGAACTTTTTGTATTTGACCAAACTGCCTCATCTGATTGGGTTTCAAACACTTCTCAGCACTGCAAATAGTTTAACCCAAGTAGATACAAGCTGACTTGTTGCATTTGAAGCTAGGACTCTAACACACCTCATAGAAAGCTACATGAACACAGAACGAACCTGCAAACACAACGCAGATCACTCCAGCCCACACACACACACACACACACACACATACAGACATGCACACAAACACACACACACACACACACGCACATACAGACATGCACACAAACACACACAAACACACGCACACACACACAGACATGCACACACACAGTCACACACACGCACACACACAGACATGCACAGACACACACACACAGTCATACACACCACTTTCTCTTGCCTCAGTACACACATATAGTATATGTACAAACAAAACAGCATGATTAGATGCACCCATTTGAGGAGACCAACGTGGACACACACCCTCTCCCTTGTCCTTGCACAGATGTGCCAGGAGGCACATCTGGACAGCAGTGATGTGAGAACGCCGTGGAAAGCTGAACCTGATATGTGGCTCTGTGTATTTCTGTGTATTTCTGTTTCTGTGATGTGGACACACATCTGTGTGTTTCTGCCCAGCCTATTCATAGTCTGACCACTTCAGCAGTCTTGAGGGGCCTCCTATAGGAACCTAGCCTGATGTAAAGACTGACACATGGTTACAGGATGTAGTGTGTTTGTATTTATCTGTTTCTCCATCTAGCCACCCAGTCCTTCGTTTAGCTTGACTTTCTAGGTTCCTTGCTGTGTTCTCTATTTTTCTTTACCTATCCCACTCAGTTCTTTTTTCTTGCCTCCCGCCTGATTCCCTGACTTTCCCACACTTCCAGCCTTGTGTGTAAACAGGCTGTCCATTGGCAAGGCAACATTTCAATGACCCATGCTGCCAAAAAGATGCCCCTCTCTGCCAAGTGGGAAGGTTGTTTTAGAAGACAGGGCAACCATCCCCTGCCCTCATGGGATCATGTGTTGTGTCAACATGGTCTCTCAGATCAGTGCCAGCTGTCTACCCTGCAGCTGAAACCCACCGTACCCACGGTGCAGAACATTGCAGATAGGTGGGATAGAGCCCACAGCTTTCCTCTGCCAACTGCACTGAAGAAACAACATGGAGACGGGTGTTTCCATGCCAGCTTCCTGCCATCAGATTAACACAGTCTGGTATGCACTGATAGCAGGCTGGCTGGATCCACAGCCTGCGCAAAGCAGCCATGCACAGCTGTGAGCGACGTTCAGCTTGTGAACTGTGGTCTCATTTGAGCACTTCAAAACATGAGACTTAAGAGGAAATAAAATCAAAGGCTGCAGCACAAATCGGCACAGATGCAATCAGTAACTGGCCGAAGGAAGGTGGGGGCACAAAGTCTGCCTTTACCTACAGTTTGTGTGATGTATACTGCAGCTCTGGATGGAGCTTTTGAAAGTCTGAGAAATAACCCTGATGATTATGATGTTATAGTGATGTAAACAGGGTGCTGAAGACAAAAAGCCTATCTTAGCATCCAAAGACTGCCTTTTGCAGCCATGAAAAAAAAGGTTTTACTTTGTTGCATTTTGTTTAAAGTGGGATCTAGTATTTTAGTTGCTCAACCCATACGAGGCTCTAAAAGTCAGAATAACTTGTCCTTTTTAGGTGGATTGATTTTTCCAAAATGTATCCCAAAATTTAAGATAGACACGTCAGGCTCACCACTAAGACACACTCCATATAGATTTTGAAAACTATCAATGATTGAAATACACTAAAAGATTTACAGACTTTTTTTTTAAGTCTTGAGGGAAATCCTCATCTTAATTTGCATCACTCTTCTATCTACAGGAGGAAGGTTCAACTTTTTTAAATAAACTGATTCAAGGTGTGTGCTGGGGGGACGCTTAAAAAGAGCTTGCACTTATGTTGTGCAGTCTGTAATGTGTTTCAAGAGTCTGAAAGGAGCTTCAGTCCCAAAAGGTGGAAGCATAATTAAAATAATGTAACGCCAATGCTTCAGCTACAGCAACAATTCAGCTTTTCTACCCAGGGATTTTGTTTTGTACTTGACTGAAGGTTTTGAAGAGATTAAAGTCTAACCAATCTTTACTATTAAAGCTGCAGTTGGTAACTTTGTGTTAAACATCAATAAGTTTTTTGTGTTGTATTCTCAAAAAAATGTCATAATACCCACAGACAGCTGTTAGTAAGTGACGTGGTCTGAGATTGTGGTGAGATCTCTGTGTTTTCCCATCATGCCTCTGTATTCAGGACTGGTAAAAATCCTATAGCTCTTGTTCTATTTGCCCAATTACCGGCGCTCTCTGTAGTCTCAGTCCTAATTGGCTGGTCTATGCTGCACTTCTTCGCGACAGGTGACATTGATACGAGCTGATTAGCTGTTCGTGTCTGCCACTCTAACTTGCCTCTGCCAACAGAGTGTCTGCAAGCAACACTGTCACTAAATCAAATTAATGTCTCAACTGAGTTTGTGAGCCTGAGGATGGCCTCCGTCTTTCCCACATGAAAGGAATGTTTATCTGAGAGCCACCTCAATGTTTCTTCCAACTCTACGTTATCTTTACGTGATACTTGTAATGAAGCATCATCAGCATATAATATCACAAGGATAGCTGAATTAATGTGAATAGTATATAATAAAAACAATAATGGCCCTAAAACACTCCCCTGTGGGACACAACAAGTACTGGATAAAGACACACTGATATCAACCCTTTGAAATCTCTAAGATAGGATTCAACCCACCTCAAACCACCTTAAAACCCAGAACTATTAATTTGTAAATGAAAATGCAATGATCTGCAGTGTTGAACACCATGTGCAGATCTAACACAGCTGTACTGCAGAGTGCCTGTGTCAACTTCCTGTCTGATGTTGTCTGTCAGAAACAACAAGCGGAGACTGTGGTCATTATTTTCTCAATCTGTCTGTTACAAGTGCCTAAACTTTATGAATCTAATATCCTGGAATGTTCCTTCAACTACATGAAACAGAACAGAACTCATTTATTTTCAGTTCCTTGTCTTTCTGCACCTGCTGCAGCGTCACTGTGGTACCAATATGGAAGCGAGTCTGCATGCGGTTAGTGACCTTTGAACCCTGCTGGTCAGCAGACAGAGGGGTGCCTTTGACATCAGATTACTTGAGCCACACCTGCTGCTGGGCCAGGAAGGGGTCACACCCTCCTGTCTCCCTCCTCCTCTGAAAATAGACCCTGTTGCTACAGAAGTTACATAAGCTCCGGCTTTGTTATTTATGTTTGTGGGCTACTGTCGGCTGTTGCACGTTTGAGTTTAGAGTTGTGGGAAGAAGTGAATTTTTCACCTTTTCACACTGTTGTATGCAGTCCATTTGGTTCAGTTTTTCTCTTTGGAGAACTACAATCCAAAACTATATATATCTTCCAAAAGATTATTAAGCAACACGAAAGAAATAAATGGGACAGTTATGTGGATGCCTGCCTGTTTTTACAGCACTGCGTCACCCTTCATCCTGAGGAGGAAGCTAAAACTTGAGAGGGAATTCAGCAGATAGGTGACACAGACAGATGTACAGGAAGAAGGACACACAGGTAAATTGGTGTTTGAGGGTTAATAAAGTGCTGGCATGCAAATCATCCCACTGTGTTACTGTGGATTGTGCTCCACGGCCTTTAAAGAAAACCAATAAATGTGAAATATGGTATTGGATTTAACTTTAGATAAGTTTTTCTTCACTGTAAACGGCAGAATGTAATAACAGGAAGTTGTTGTGGCTAAAAAGCAAAATAAGTACAGCTGCATGGAACAGCACGTTAAATTAGGATTTTAGTTCTATTACTGAAAGAGTCTGACAGAAGTCCAGAGAAGCAGAGGTTTCCATTCCAAAATAAAGAGAGCAGGCACATGTTTGTAAAAGAAAAAGATTTTATACTTTAATATTATTTCTGGCTGACATGAGCTGTCAATACACATCTTACTTTCCAGTTTTTTCCAGAGTGAATTAAGTTTTCAGTTCACATTTTAGCATGCAACTGAGTTTATTCTAGTCAGTGAGTGTCAAAACTTGATCTGAATTATCTGTTAAAACCAAGGCAAAGATCATTTGACACAATTATTATTTACATAAAATACAAAAATATATTTTGCAAAAAAACAAACAAAAACAAAACAGAGCAAAACGATAAGGAGATCTATAAAATTACAAATATATTTCTATTATAAAAGGCTATTTTTTAAATACTCTTCCAGCTAAAGTTTTGGATGAGGGAGTGTAACCTGGTCTATGTGGTGATTTGTGATTGTGACAATAAATATTTCAGTGACTCATTGCAGCATACAGTCGATGTTTTCATTGCTCACAGTGTTCATGAAGACCAACACCTCAGAGCTGCTGAACTATTCTTGTCCTCAGGTTCCTTACAGGGATCATTTTGACCCTTCTTGCAGTCCATACTCCTCAGTAGCTTGGTGGCCTGAAGTTAGCAGGGTTACTTTAGGAGAGTGCTGACTAGACCTGATGCTGCAGCAGAGACACTTGGATGTTGCTGTGCCATCCAGCTGTATCCTGTTGGGTGGCATTTGGTGTGGGGGCCGGGCCAATGTTAGCTGCTCCAGGGGGGGTCCAGACATCCACTCCCTCCCTCTCTCATGGCTTCACTTCAGGATGACTTTGAGCCTCCTTGTCACATGCCTAAAAACCGACAGAGACAGACAGACAGACCTGATTAGAGGAGGACTCCTTGACTCCTTGCAGCTCTATTCTCAGAACATTGGCTTTACAGACTGGCCATCGTAAACACTAATGAACGCCTTTCTCCGATGCTAATGCTGCATTCACATGAAATCAGGCAGACGGCAGATGGCAGACCGGAGGACATTTAAGTGGATGAGACTAGGACAGTAAAATTTGTCCGACAACGGTAATGGCAGACAGCATTGCCGTCCAAAGTTAGAATACTTTAACTTTCTGCCATCCTCTGCAACAGAATTACGACCGGATGTTTCCTTAATCCTCAAATGCTTCATACAAGGAGAAAACATGACCAATCCTGACAATGAGAAGGTGATTAATTTGGTGCAATAATACTGGGAGTCGTATTTACCACTGCCTCAAAACCTGCTGAGATGTCAAACGAAAAGCTGACACAGCTACATGTATAACTACAAAAGTTCCATAAAATAGTATTCACAAACTAATAATTATTAAATATATTTAATTCTATTCTTTGTAAACAATACGACATCACCGCAGCAGCACATCGACATGTCTTTCATTTTGCCGTCCTTCCATTCCGTCAGACTGTTTGTTTATTCCCGTGCCATTCACAAGGTGTCACCCGCCATCTGCTGTCTACCGTCTACCGGCTGTCTGATTCCATGTGAATGCAGCATAACAGGGGCTGGCTCGCTGCCCAACTGGTTGACTTAATGTCCAGATTTACAGGGGGACAAGACGCCTGCGAGCTATGAAAGATGGATATTCAGTGGCTGAGACACAGGACAGAGCAGGGCGGTGGAAGGAAAAAACATGGAAATAAGGGAAGCCTTTTGACTCCCACTTCGTTCTCATTCCATTCCTGACATTTACAGTTGGAATTTTAACCCAGGTTTGCACCAGCACACATTCCTCACGATGCAAGTTTCAACAGTCACAAGCCCTGTAGTAAAAAAAGAGGTCCAACACAAATTATCCATGTAAGTCCATCACCTTTGACGTTCTGTTCGCTACCAAACTCCGCCCAATTTGCTCTCAAGTTACTTTCATTTGTGTGCATAGGCAGAACTCTATGTCTTTCTTTCACTTTATATTAACTCTTTTAGACCTAGTGTGGCATCAGTGTAACGCTGGAGTATGTTTTACAAAATATTAACTAACTTTTGAACCGTTTAAGTTACAGACTAACTGTAATTGTGTTCAAATCGTGATTCTCAGCTTTCTGAGGCACTTTGAATGGTGCCTGTGCAACGTTCAGGGCTGATTTAAGGTCTAAGATGATCAATGATGTGTAACATTTGATGTTTACCTCCAAAGTATAAAGAAGGCACCAAAATTTATATGTTGACACATAGTCTACTAAATAATGCCCACGATAATATGCAAATAAATGGCTGTAACTCACTGAGGAAAAGGTGAATTTGCACCAAACTTCACACACAACTTAAAAACACCTGAATACAACTTTCCACATTGAAAAAACAAAAATTCTCTCGTTGACTATGGAGTATCCAACTAAATACAGTTTTTTTTGATTGAGCGGTTTTTGTTTGTTTGTTTTTTTGTGTGTGTTTTTTTTTGGGCAGATCTAATATGGTCACAAAAAGACAATGCATGACTGTGACTTTACACTACACTGACATGAAAGAGTAGGTTCCCCTGGATTATATGATGTATAACACTTAATACTGATTTAACGAATAAGCTCAGGATTGGCAAAAATGTAAAACTATGTCCATGTGTTTCTTTGTCTTTGTAAGAGGGTTCAAATGGAATACATGGAGGAAGGATTGGGTCAAAACAGAAAACTCAGACTTCACAGGGCTATTTAGTGTGTATAAACTTCAAAGTGTAGGTAGCAGAACTTTCTTTCCATTCATGTTATAGGTGAAAAGGTAATAAAAATAACCTGCCTTTCTAACTTATGTAACCCCACAGACATTATGGTCCACGTAACATGCCCAGCTCCTTCACAGTCCTTACACATCATTGTGTCTTTCTTAGAAACCTCAGGGGAGGGGCACCCCTATTTCACTTTATGAGTGGTCGTTAGCATAGCTGGCATAGGGAACAAACACTCCTGCTAATCCTGAGTAGCGGGCGGCGCCAGCACACAGGATAATTCATCAAGTGTTCTGACAGCTAGGCTGCATTAGCACTCACTCGCTAATGTCTTGTCAAGGTCGGCGATGAAGTCCTCCAGTTCTTTAGTGTCGCCGAGTTTGGCTTCAGGAGAAAAGACAAAGAATCAGAAATAAAACTAAGAACAGGGAAGCGATCTGTCATAAGCATCTTTAAAGATTATAAAACAGACACTGAGTATTTAGTTTGTGTGTTTAAGCAGCATGAGTGTAGCTCACGTTTTGGTGACATAAGAGGAGGTGAGTTGCCGGTAGGGGAGAGCGCAGTGGGAGAGTTCAGCCTCTCATCACTGAAGCTGAAGCTGTTTCTGTTGAGTGAATCTGCACCTGTCCGAATAAGACAGAAGACAAAAATACAGATAAATCAGATTAGTTGAGTGTTCACTTCTTGTGTTCTCAATGCAACACACATAAATCTGATCTGTGTCAGTGAAGCATCCTCAGGGTTTTATCATTAGGTGTTTTCAGGACGAACAGTTCTAGGAACTTTTTGAGAGGAACAGTCCACTGAGGAGCTAAGCTCCTGGGAAGCTAAACATATTTTAGGACTTTTTTTCTGTCGGCATTTAAACCGCCAATAGGAACCCCCTACAGAGGCTACGTGAACTGGCCAGCAGTTGGTACGCTAACGTCACTGCTACACATCTTACAGCTAAACAAATGAAGGCTAATGTTACTGCATCAAGAACTGTAACAGTTCATGGTTCTGGCGGTGTGGATGCAAAAATACAAGAGGTTCTTGTATTCTAACTATGAAATGGTTCCTGTGGTCCAAAAACGGTTAGTACATTCTCCTCTAGAGACTCTCTTCTTCTATGTCCTGTCAAATACACGCACATGCCTGGATTTGTACACACAGAGATATGTGTACACGCAAACACATCCACTGACACAATCAAAGTGGACAAGTCTTTGGTGCAAACACTGTACTTTGAAGCCAGCACTGTGTCCTTAGTTGGTATGATCGCTGCAATGATTCCACATTTTCATGTGTCAGAGTTTCCGCTTTGCTACACTGAACAATCTAAAACGAAAACCACCATTCGTGAGTTTAGCTTGTCCTGTTCCTTATCTCTGATATGGTTTTTTTTTTTTTTACACAGCAGAGCTTGTTCTTGTTCGGGCTGCTGTTTCTGTCTTGCCTGAGCCACCAGAGCTCTAAACACATCGTTATATATAAGATATAATGACCACTTTGATTCTGCCAGATCATATTTCAAGTTACCACATAATATATCATTTTTTTATTGTTTCTTTGTCTGGTAAGGAATGGAGGAAGAGAGAATGAAGAAATAGAGACCTTTTTAGAGTTGGTTCCCTGAACTACAGGAAACAATTTGTCAGTTTGATTTCACTCATTAAAAGTGTCCATTTTGGTTGAAGACTCAGCTCTAGGTAACATGATATCAATGTTAGTATGAAGGAAGAGTGCGGGACAAAAAGAAGATCAGACAGCACCTGAAAGTCTTTCTCACTCAAGCAGACCTTAAAGCTCTGGGTGGTAACATCGTGGTAAATATCATTAACTTTTTTAAGAAAATGTCATAATATCCACAGACAGCTGTTAGTCAGTGACGTGGTCTGAGAGTATGGAGAGATCTCTGTGTTTTCCCATCATGCCTCTGTGTTCAGAATTGATAACGCTCCTGTTCTATTTGCCCAATCAGTGACGCTCTCTGTTCTCTCTGTCCTGATTGGCTGGTCTACGCTGTGCTTCTTATTGACAGGTGATGTTGGTGCGAGCTGATTAGCTCACAGTGCTCTGACTCGTCTCTGCTAACAGCAGAGTGTCTGCAAGTCACACCGTCAGTCAGCTGGAGCTCGAGCTGAGACGGACCAGTTTACTGCGCTGCAACTTTCCTTGCAACCGTTTGGTCTCAGTTCAAACTGGACGTGAAAGAGAGAGAGACAACAAACGAAATAAAGCGCGAGCCGGCGCAAACAGCTGCAGTGGATTTACTTCCCAATGAGTCTCATGCTACGGCTAATGTTAGCTTTTTAGCTCACTAGCAAAAGTTACCAACTGCAGTTTTAACAGTGTCTCATGTCCCCTCACCTACTCTCCCCTCTCTGACCTGTAACACTCCCACTACTCAACGCTAAACACACAGCGTGAGAGAGGTGCCACCACACAAAACAGGAAGCATTCAGACATAAACACACGTCGGGCTGGGCCCTTCACAAAAGCATTTCCCTTGGACATGAAACCTCAGTTTTTATTTCTGCTCTCATTTTCCACTCTTACATCCTGTCTTTTCTACTATCTTTCTGTCTCCATTTTTCAATCAAATGTACACACTTGCTCTGCACAGACTGTGTCATTTATCTGCATGGTGAGCAGTCCATCCATCCATCAGGCTGCAGCACAATAGCTCGTCCCTGAGTGGGACAGATCCCTCATCATTAGACTGCCATGGAGAGGACAGGATTAATGCAAGAATCTGATGCCTTGAGCCAATGGACAAGCTCGCTAGCACGGCAGACACGAGTCTGAACATCTTCCTCTAGCTTTTATCACTGAAGACATTCAGTGGTAATGTCATAATTAGATCAATTTTAGCTGAATTAGGAAACATTGTGGTCATCGATGATACTCTAATAAAACCATCAAAATCCTATAGTTATTATGGAATTACCAAATTGCTGTCTAAGGTTTAAAAAAATCTGCCTGAAACCACATTTATTCACACAGGTTGACTATGGGGAAAGCACTGGTCTGTCCTGCATGTGTCTGGATGACAGCTAGTCTGCAGCTCACTCTCATTCCTCAGACAACCTTTCCAGAAAACTGAAGACTATAAAGATCTTTATCCTCTCGTGGAAGCCCCGACCCACTCACACGTGTGCAGCAAACTAAAATACTTTGCTCATGAGAATGAGAAGCATATTTTTCTTTGTATGTCAGCACATAAGGCTATCTGGGTTAGATGCTGCTTAAGGCTGGGTCTGCAGCTGGGGAAGCAGAAATTAAAAAGAAAAAGGAATAACACTGCATGTGATAAGTATGAAACAGTCAGAGTATGGGGGCAGGTTGGCTAAAATATGCAGCAGGAGCTTAATCCGACACCAACATCTCTGGACTTAGATCAAGGATTTCTCTCTCTCTCTCTCTGTGTGAGTGTGTTCATGTGTAATTGTGTGTGAAAACAATGCATGGATGCATGTGCAGCTTGCCCTCTTAATGACACATGATCAGATCCTGCACACGACCGTCTGCAAGAGGAGCAGAAGTAACACTGACTGCGGTGGGGAAGTAGCATCACTGGAGCAGAGCTAATGAGGTTTGATTAAAAGCAAAAACTCAGCTCATTTCTTGTATGTTGTGGTAGTGAGGGCAGAACTAACAGATGCAAAGAACAAATCACAGCTGCAGTATGTCATCTTCACAGTGCCCGATCTCCGTTCTGGAGTCTCAGTTGTCATGACTCTAATCTGTGACTTTTTTACTGCACACTTCTTTACCATTTTGACTTGTGTTGACTTTACTACATTTTCAACGAAAACGGATACTTTTACTCTGATACATTTCCCAAAAGCATCTTCGTTACTCATTGAGAAGAAGAATTTTGGTGGGCTACTAGCCAATGAATGTTTTGTTTTGTTATGTTTCGGTAGCCAATCATGTTGGATCACAGACTGCAAGAAGTTGGATCACTGGTTAATCATGTTAGGTGCGAGTGCAAACAGGTGCTGTGTCGTTCCTTCGGGGGCTGCTGTCCTCATGTTTTATGTTTGATTTGAAATCATGTAGTTGTTCTGACACAGAAGCAGTCGTCCAGTTACAGATTCAGCGTGAGCTAAACTTTTGCCTGCTGTGTTTAAATCAGGCTCATAAAAGCACTTCTTTCAGCACTTTGTTTACATTTTGTTTTATGACTAAGATGTTCTGTCCCCATGTAGACCAGAGGCTACATTAAAGAAGAATAAACACTTTTTAAAAAGTCAAAATTGACTGCTTTTTACATGTACTTTTACTTTCCATACTTACATTCACTGAGCTTTTGATACTTAAGTACAGTAAAGACCAGCTTCTTTAAGACTTTTCCTCAAGTTTTACTCTAACTTTAACCAAAGTCATTTTATAGGAAAGGTCATCTTTACTCTTACTCAAGTTTGGCTTTTGGGTTATTTGTAAAAGACTGCATAAATGTCAGTCTTCAGTGGCTGATGATGTAGATCATAATAGCTGCAGAGTGTATTAGTCATTAGGCCTGAATGATCCAAAGAGAAAAACTGACATCATGCATCTCTTTGTTGTTACATTTGGAAAGCAAAGTCACAGTGGCAGCGCAGAAATGCTGTGAACACAGTTCATAATTACTCTCGGAGTCGCTGATGCCGCTGTCGCTGACGCTCGCGCTGCTCCGCCTCTTCATGGTCTTCAGGTGTTCGTCGTACCTGAAGTGTCGTTTCTCCACCGGCGACGTGAAGTCTTCGATTACGGCGTCGAACTCACACAGCACGTCGCTCAGATCCTCCTCGTTCACCGACTTTGCTGCAAGGAGAGACATCAAAAAAATTGATCATGTAATTAATTAAGATTTCGGCTGAATCAGTGACAATACCAGCAAATACCTGACCGTGTAATGGATCCTAATTATAATATAATACCGATGTATGACGAGAGAATTATGTGAAAGCTAAAAAAGATCATTGAATGCACTTTTCCTAATATTTCCAACGGTATGGAAATATTTCATAGCCTACACGTTAACGTTATTAGAGTAAGACCAAAGTGGTAAAGAACGTGTAAAGAGGCACAGACGTCTTACTACAAAATAAAATGTAGCCTCTCTTCAAAATGTAAGTAACGTCTATTTACCTTGAGGTTTCAGTTTTGGAGACTTCATTATTCCAGTAATTTGAGATTATCCGTTACAGTCCTGACAGTCAGTGTTAAGTTGTGTGAATGTGTAGATGTCCTCACAGTGTAGACTTCACACTGCAGACGGTCACTCCGTCCCGCCGCGCGCGACTATCCACAAAGTCTTGAACTAACCTCCAGCCGAGGACTGCCGCTTTTTAACGAGCCCGGCTCTGAGGGGGCGGAGACCACCGAGGCAGAGAGGGAGGGTGTGTGTGTGTGTGTGTGTTTGCATGTGTGCATTCTTCACAGAAAATAAGAACATTAAAAAGTGTTTTTTATGCTTTCTACCTCTTCTTTGTCCACTGCCCTTGATTCAGTGGGACTGTATGTGTGAATATGTGTGTGACCAAAAGCTTCATGACCCTCAAACAAACACCTTCACATCTTAAAAATACAAAAGAAAAGAAACCAGGATTTGTTTTTATATCCATTCAATAGATTCTCCTTTGTGACTGTAGCTTTAATCAGCTGAATCCTTGTATTGAAAGCTTAATAAATTGCTGCCAAGTTAAAATATTTCACTACTCCATGGTAAAAACTGAAAACTCCATCATCCTGTCTTCCCTCACTGCACAAATAGAAAGTTATTTTCACAATAGGTTTCAACAAGACGCTGCATGCTTGTGTGTGGGCCCATGAGGACCTCCTGTCCCTGAGGTCCAGACCGCTCTTTACGGTTTAAAACTGAAAGACTTTCAGGGTTAAAATGTTCAGTTTATGTTGGTTAGAAACCTTTAGTTGAGGTGGTGAAGGTTTGGACAAGGGACTGAGAAAGACATTATGTCAATGGAATGTCCGTGTGTGTGTGTGTGTGTGTGTGTGTGTGTGTGTGTCTGGGCAGTGACCAGTTTACTTTCAGGCTGAAGTTACACTCCCCTGACGTCAGCCTCATAAAAGTGTGTTTGTAAACAACTTATGTGTCACTTGCCAGGCAGACGTGTAATGCAAAGCTATTTATAATCGTGACCCATGGTGCATTTCATTCTTTATCGCCAGGCAGATCATGACAGAACGAGGCCAAAGTGTCAATCGCAGACAGCCAGATCATTGATGAAGCAACAGGTTTGGGACGGCTGTCTGTATCGTTTGTATATTATGGTGCTACAGGTGTGCTGCTCTTTACTGGAGGACAACAGTTTACCTTTACTGTCATACTGAAGAAGAAAACATTTTACTTTTAACTATACTTCAAAATCTAAAAAGATTTTTTACCACTTAGATAAATTTACAAATACTTTATTTACATCAAAGCGTGTGATAAAGCATGAAACACTACTTCACCTTGGCCAACTAAAACATTAAAGTTCTGCTAAAGTGTTAGTGCATCAGTCACATGTGGTTATAATAATGTGATGTAGCATTGACAGAAGCCATTATACCTTCACAAAGAGTTTATTGTTTGGCAATGCACACATTGTGCACCTCTCCTTTTATTTAAGTAATGTTTTGACTGTAGGGTTTTGCCTTTGATAGAGCTATTTAAATTAAACTGAAGGATCTGAATATTTCTTCTGAAGTTATCATTTGACGGTATGGTTCAGGTGGGCTCCATCCTAACGTAGTTAGTGAGTGATTTTCATCCATACAGTGTAAAACACTGCATACATCCCAAACAAATCTTGATTCCAGCAATATATTAATAATAATTAATAATGTCGAATTATTAAGTGTTTCATTAGCAAATAAAAAGCATGAGAATGAGAGTGTGGTTTTAATTCCTGCAGCGCTACAGCTGTAAGTTTTCTTTTCTCTGTCTCAACACTTTATGACCATTTGAATGTGAAGACATGCGTTTGAGCTGATATGTGTGAAAAACACTATATAGTGTGTCACTTTTTGAAGCTCAGATTAAGAACTAACTACACTCAGACAGGAAGTCAAGTGATGATCCTCTGCCGTCTTACAGGACAAAAACCTCATCACACTGATATGCCAATATTTTGTCTAGGTTACATCATGAGCAAAGGTGGAGTTGGAGGGACATCTGGTGGTATGATGCCACAACTGCTAGTCAAATTTTAAAACTTGAGAAGGTTTTTCAAATGCTTTGATGTGTGGAGAAATGATTTTTCAAAATATTCAGAAAACACTTGTTCAGTCTAGCAGATGTAAACAGCTACTGGAAAAAAAACAGTCTCTTCTTTTTTAACCTGTTTCCAAGCCTTCAAGTTTTCATCAGCATGTGTGTAGTGAAAAAGTGTGCGCAGTAAAATCACAGCTTCGCTTTATAAACAGACATAAAACAGTCACTTCGTACTGAGCAATTTGATTGGACAAGAAGCATTCCATGTGTGCTGATACATAGTACAACAGCACTGGGACTTTTAACTTTATGTATCACTCCGCCTCACAGGTGTGTTAATCACTACCTGTCGGTTGCTAGGTTACTTTACAAAAAAACTGCATCAAAGAGATGGATAATTTTCCAGACTCTTCAGAGAGGAAAGAAGCAAGCAAGAAAGTAAAGTAGCGGCCCTTCTGTAACTTGTAACTAATTATGTGCAGGAACATTTTAACTGTTTGTGTTGCTTAGCAACAGTCCAGTATCAATCCAGCCGTGGAACTATTTGTGCTGACGGAGCCAAATAAATGATTAAATTAACAAACAAATCATGATGGCTTTTTGTTTATTACTGTCATCTAAATGATGTTAAGTGTGGTATAAAAGCAAGATCACACTGGAGGTCATGCTGTTGGACTGAACGTCGTCACTGCTGTGATGATCAACGACCACATCACACCTTCAGCTTTGTTAATTGCGGTGGGGAAACTGGTTTACCTGCTCAGATCATACAGCCAGTAAACAACAGAGAAAGCACTCAGAGTACACAGCATATAAATAATTCCACCTCAAAAAGCCATCGAAACATGATTAAAAGCTGGAAGAGGCTATAAATAAAAACATCTACAGAAAGGAAAACAAATAAATACCACCGAGCAGAGCTGCACCAACAGTAGGCTGTGTGAGTAGCATGCCACACTTAACAGTGTTTGCTAAAATATCTAACTGCTGCTGGAGGAAAAGAACTTCTGAGTTGTTTAGGAGAGCACTGAGGCATCACCAGTCGCTCACTGAATGAGCCCCTTAGAAACACTGTGTAGACCTTTGAAATACAGTATCAGTTTTGGAACTTGTTCTCTTCTCCACAGTGAGCTCGAGTGAGTCTGGGCTCAGGCCAATCATTGAACCAGCCTTTTTAAATCATTTTCTTGATCCTGTTTTTATCATCTTCCCGAGTGAGACCTCAGAATTCTTTTTCCAGTTTCATGTATAACCCTCAACAGTTTTGACTGTATCAGCTTGGTGTTTTTGGTGTTTTTAAGTTCGAACTTGTTTTTGTTTTGTGTTTGGAGTCCGGATGAGACCTGCAACCGGATAACTTCCTGTTGTTGGAAACTAAACTTATTAGCTTTCATCCTACAAGAGAATTTCTAAACAATAAAGTGTGACAATATTATCCAAATTTCACGGAGACTACCAGTTAGTTCCCATCAATATTCCCAAAGTTCAAGGCAGTTGTAAAGTAAATCTTAGTGTCTGAATGAAATTGTCTTCACAGATCAGTAGCATGCAGGACAGCCATGCTGAGACTTTCACACCTCCAGTGGCCAGTTTAACATGATCAGCAAGTGGATAAACATGCCATGTGTTCACAGCTGCACGTGTGTGTTGATCCTGGAGGCCCCAGGGTGCTGCTTAACAACCGGCTCAGACTCAGCAGAGGTGCTAAAAGTGACACCTTCGAGACACCATGAGACACTATCAGTGTTCTCGGACTCATACCTGGGATGACAGGACTCACCGTTTTCAAACAGAATCCATTTATTTAAATGTATACATACAGCACTGAGTGGTGATGTTGAAACGTCTGATAATGATATTTACTGAAAAATAAATTACATGATCTCTACTTACATATTTACATTCATTTCTATTCATTTATAAGGATCAAAATGCCATATATCAGCTTCAGAATGCTGCTATTACTCATACTTACTGCACTTACTGGTGTATTTTAAAACATAATTTTGTAAATAATAAAACATCCTATCCATCTTTGGTTTACACACTCAAATCTTACAGGAAAGAAACTGAAATTTCTCATCGACAGAGCTTCATTCATGCAGCAGTTGAGTGTCACAAGCAGTAAAGGCCAGTTTATGCTTCGTCACTCGGCATGAATGATAAAATATCACCAAAGAAGTTCAGTACGAATTATCTCCATGGCAACATTAACACTATCCAATCACATTATGCGACAAAATATGACGATGTTCGCGACGTAACAAACTCTCCGGGAACGCAACATGAAGTGAAAATGTCGGGGACACATTTTTGGATGAAATTACGTTATTTTGTCGAGTGACACTTATTAAATGTATAATGAAGCATAAATTGGCCTTAAGACATTTAACACAGAGCTTGACAAATAAATGCATGTATGTGTTTGCTTGTGCAAACAATATTATGATTATATTTGTGCATGTGGCGTCCTCCAGCTGATTGTATGTGCTGAAGTGAAAGAGCACATCTGTGGACACAGACTGTGGATGTAGACGTATTAAAATTTGCATGCGTATTTTTTTAGATGTAGGTGTGAATGGTTGAACTGAAATGTCATCCTGTGGTATGGGATATGTGTGTGTGTGTGTGTGTGTGTGTATCATTCAAAGTCACAGCCCAGTAGCTCTACTCTCATGGTGATGGAGCCTGTCCACCTCTTGGGGATGATTCGGATGAAGCGGGAGAAAATAGGAGGGTAGATGTAGTTCTTCACATGGTCGTTGTTATCAGTATTACCAGAAAAAGTCTAGATTTGATGAGACAGAGACAATGATTAGAATTGTTTTTTGCCATTACTGTCATAGAGAACTCCAGTGGTCAATTCAAGTAATATTTCTTTGTGATTTTGCTACAACTAACCTTAAAGAGGAGGCTCTCATCGTCTGTGTAGTGGTTCCAGAGTCTTCCATTGTCACTGTACTGTAGAGTGTAGGAGAGGACGTACATTTTTTGCCCCAGAGACTTGGCTCCTTGTGTTATGATACCTGTGATCTTCTTTATTTGGGGCAGTTCTACCTGAAGCCACTGGTTCATGTCGTTATGCTGCGGTGAGAAAAACACAGATTCAGGATGGTATGTGCACACACTGAAGGAACTAAAGGAACATGTGTGCTATTTATTCACATTTTTCAAGGGTTTTGGGGCTACAGGTGTGTGCAGATTGTTAGGAGCTCACTCAGATCCTGTGTTACAATAACAGCCACATTCTGTGTCATACCTGTTGGTCACTATACACGTAAATGAATTCATTTTGACCTGCAATGTCAAAGTACAGTTTAGTACCTTAGCCTGCCAGGCATTGATGGCGCCTTGCTTGTTGAGGCGTGCAAAGGAGGGGCTCCAGGGTCCCGCGAACCAGCTGGAGGCTGTGGAGCTTGCTGTAATGTGATGGTCTTTTATCAGTCCACTTTCCATCCCCAGAGGCACCGAGCAGCCTGACGCAGGAGAATAGAGTCAACACATTTACATCAGCCTACCACTATGGCAATACTGGAGCATACACTGCATGCACACATGCATTTTGTAATGTAATCTGGATAAATCACCAGGAGTAATTACACACCAGGAGAAATGATCTAACATTACAGTGCTACCATTGGTCCTATTTGCAAAGTTAACAAGCTCAATCTGGAAGAAATGCACAGCAAATGTGGTTAAAGTACAGAAAAAAAGACGAATTTATTTATTTTTTTTTTTAAAAAAGACAACATTTAAATTTCTGTTGCAAAAGTCTATTTTGTATATTTCACATATTTTATAAAATAGACACATGTGCATGTATGGGGAGGTGAAGTTTTCTACAAGGACTTCATTTGAAAGTTGTCGCTGACTTGCTTTCTGACTCTCCAACATCCTCCCACATGCACAGGAAAATCTTACCATCGAGTTCACAGCCGTAGAACTCCATGCGGACTGTGGCCTTGTTGTACCAGTGGATAGGATGGAGCCTAATAAATCGCCCAGTCACAGGAGGAAAAAAGGTATTTTTCTTTGTCTCATAGGCTTCCTGGTTTCCAGTGAATACCTGGTGAAAGATGAAGAGACAGAGAGGAAAAGAAGTGATCACACTTTGAACTTATGTGCTTGTAGAGAAGACCAGCAGGTCATGCCTGCTAAACAGCACACACATAAGGGTGCCCCAGTGTGCCATTATTAATAGCATGCTAGTTTTCCAGAGGCTAAAGCGGCATGACATTTACATTTATATGTTGAATGCTCTTTGTTCACTTTGACATTTATTCAATAATGAAACAACAAATAAAATTTTGAGTCAATTATCCATCCATCATTTGATATGTCAAGCTTGACAGCCCCGAGACCTACATCCTCTGCTGAGGTGAGTATCTCAACTGTTCATTTGAAAGCAGGTTAAAGAAAAAGTTTTTTTTTGTTTGCACATTAAGTTTGGAACCTGGACCTGGAAACAGCTGTTTGTTTGTTTCATGAGGAAGATGAAAGAGTTTTGAGTTATATAAAATCCATGGGCGGTTGTGGTTTCATTCATTAATTCATTCATCATCTATAATGAGGGCGGGGTTCAACCTGGACAAGTCTCTAGTTCATGACAGGTCTGACATATAGAGACAAACAACCATCCACGTTCACATTCACACCTACGGGCAATTTAGAGTCACCACTGCATGCGTTTAGGAGGAAGAGTGAGAACCCTCGCTGACATGGGGAGAGCACGCGAAGAACATGCGCTCGAAACATTACCAGTCTTCACCTTGGTGCAATAAATCACCTAAATGGAGCCGCTGCAGTGTGTGAGCTGTTTCCTTCTGTTTTCAGAGCATGCAAACTCCACACTGAAAGGTCCTACCCCAGTCAGGTGTCGAAACCAGGACCTTCCTGCTGTGAGGCAACATTGCTAACCGCTAAGCAACTGTGCTGCCCACTGTGCTTTTCCCTCAGAAATCTATGCTACATGTATTCTGGGAGCATTCAGGATGAATGGTAGAATCAGTGTGTGGATGGTAGCAGATGTCTAATGCTCAAAAGCAGGCCGTGACAACGCTGCACTGTGTGTTGCGTTACAAACATTCGACAACAATGGTAGTGGCAAGTATGTGAAGACAGATGTTCATGTAGGCTGTGTGGTTACAAAGCTCTGGTCTAACAATTGTACATTGTCTGACGATGTTGATATGGTTCTGTTGTAACCTGTGCTGCTAACAATAACAATGCCCTGCCATTCCATGATGATGTGTTTTATAGAAGATGGAATAACTGTGCAACATTCCTGCCTTGAACAGGCTGTGTCAAACTTTGCCCACCTTCCTGATGTGCCTGCTGTCGCCCTTATAGAAGATCCACTTCCTGCGATCGTTGCTGTAGGAGATGGAGTACTTGTCCACAAACTGGGAATAAAACATCTGTTTGGCTCCCTGTGTGGCCACCTGACTGATCACAACTGGCCTTTGGAAGTCTACCTGTATGAAACCACAGGTAGCACAGTGTATGCACATAGAAGGTAAATTTGTATATGCAAATTCATTTTTTAAAGGTGGAGTCAGTAGGATTTTACTAAAAAATAAAATATGGACATATACAAAAGTAATGCTGCTCAATCATCA
>JAPQLA010000005.1:2643343-2660982 GCA_029822935.1 Naso vlamingii | reverse complement strand
ACGCAGGTATTACTTCTCACGTGCAAAACTTTCAGATAGTGGCATTAACTATTAAAAATCTCCATGAACTACGAGTTTCTGTTGGCACAATATTAAAGTACACATACAGATTCATTGTTTGGAAACACAATATACAATCAGACATAAAAAAGGCCTTGCAAGCCCTGACTGACCAATGTTGTCCATGTTCATAGTGATGGTCTCTCCAGTCATGGGATAGAGGCTGAGGAAGTCCTCTGTCCGCTCATTCAGCCCAAACGTGTGGCCGTAGAACGTAGCTGTCTGGATGTAGTCCTGTGCTCCGATGCTGGACACATGCCATGTTGCAATCTCACCGTTGCAGAAGCCCAAAAGTGGGCCACTCTCAAAGACATAGCCGTTAATTGCTGTGAGGGAATTTGCATGAATATTAGCAGGTAGCTGAGGGCAAGGACAAATACATAGAGTGAATGTATATTATCATTTAGGATGAGTTTTATAATGGTAAAGCTTACTGTGCATGACATTGGACTTATAAAAGTCTGGGTCTGCCTTGTTTACTCTGGATCGATCACAAAACTGGTGAATGTTGTCATCCAGGTACCAGCTCTTGTTCTCGTCGAACACAGCAAACATGGCATGCTGCTCCTTGTCTGCTTTCAGCTATGGAAACAAACAAAACCTATATTCATTTAAAATTATCGAATATTCATCATATATTTTTGAATATAGAAATTTTGACTCTGATTTTAAGCACATCTCATTATCAGCTTTAAGGCGACTGAACTCACCACTGATCCACGGGAGGAATGGCCCCACGTAGAAGTATAATAGATGTATTGTAGGAAAACTATAAGCCGCAGTGTGCCTTTAGGATCCTCTCGCTCTTTGACAACTACACTTTGCTATGCTTTTGCTTTGTTCATGAATGACATCAATGTACAGAGATCTGGTAATACAGACAAGCAAGAATATTCCGTCTACTCTCAAAAACATAACAGTTATTCTAGGATAAATCTATTTCTTTTACAAGCAGGGAAGAAACCTCATCTCGTCATGTGATTACTTGGCAAGCATAATCTCGGACCACTCTCTGCCAATGATGCTGATTTAACATGATCACACTGCTGCTGGTTGGAAATTCTTATCCATGCTCCTCTGGTTGACATGTATTGGGAAACATTTGTCAGAGGGAAGCCACCAAACACATTAGAGCCAGCTTGAATTACTTTGTTATTTAAGTCTGCAAAGGATGCTGATCTCTACGGTTCTTATGGACCGATATCACTACCGAATGCGGACTGCAAAATCCTTGCTAAAGCGATTGCAAATAGACTAGGTCATATTCCCCATCTTTCATCCATGGATGAAACTAGTTTTGTTACCAATCGCTCACTCTTTGACAATGTTTGAAGGCTTTATAACAGTATTTATTTTAGCCGTCTCCTTAGACACAGAAAAGGCCTATGAGCATACTGAATCGGAAAAAAAAAATTGTTGTTCATCTGGTATGTCTTGTTGTTTCAATGGAAATAAATAAAATCTTTAAAAGGAAAAAAAAAAGAAAAACTGTGAGTCTTTGTCACTAAAGCCAGACTAAAGGCTATTTTTGGACCCTATCATAGATCAGATCAGTGTCAGTTGTTGAACCCAACTGACTGACAGACACGTCTTGAGCACGGTTCACATGAACGTAGAATCTTCTCACCTGCACATTTCTGACATTGAGGGACTGACTCTTGCAGATGAGGATCGGTCCAATCAGTCCTGAGGCGATGTCCCGTGGTGTGTCCACTGCACTGTGGTACAGTCGAGTCAGACAGCGAGAATCTCCGTCCAAAGGCTCATCTTCTTCGACCACTCTCCATACATAGGTGTGTGTCTCACCTGGCTGAACACCATGAGACTGGTTGCCTGGCATCAACGTTGAGAAATACTTCAGTCTCACATGGAATCTATGATTTATTAATTTTTTTTTTTTTTTCAGGTTTAAATGGAGATCCAGCATAAAAAGGATTTTTGCTCATTATGTCATAGACAACCAATTTAAGGCAAAAAGTAAGAGCTCACAAAAAAAAAGCCGATGACATCGGGTGAGGTTCACCCTGGACAAGTCACCAGTTCATCACAGGGCTGACACACAGAAACAACCATTCACGCTCACATTCACACCTACGGGCAATTTAGAGTCACCAATTAACCTGCACGTGTTTGGACTATGGGAGGAAGCCGGAGAACCCAGAGGGAGCCCATGCAGACTGGAGGGAACATGAAAGCTCCACACGGAAGCCAGGTATCGAACCAACAACCTTTTTGCTGTTAGGCAACACTGCTTACCACGAAGCCACCATGCTGCCCAGTAGTAAGAGTAAACAACTAAAGAAATATATAACAAACATACATTTTAGGAAATTTTTAATGTAAAAATGTTACATATAGTTTTATACAGAAAATCTGTGTGGGTGTCGTTGGAAGTCCGCAGATTTTATTGTAAGCATTTTATTTATCACTTAACCGAAGTGTTCAATCAGTTCGTACAGTGAGAATAGATTTCGTACAGTACCTCCTGTCGGGTAGTTGACTCCCTCCTCTGACTTTTCTATGGTCAGTCCATGTGGATAGATGCTGTAGGGCCTGGAGGCCATGTTCTTAAAAACAATCTGTAAAAGGACAGAAGGATGTGTGAGGACATGTAGTCTGTACACAATGACATGAAATCTAATACCTGGTGACATATTTTGCACCTTTTACATCCAGTCTGTTGTATAGGTAGTAACACACCTGTGCAGTTGGACTGAGGTCAGGTGACTGACATTGCAAGTCAAAAATAATCCATTATTTATTTATAAAAAGCTCTTTGGTTGACTTGTTCAAATAGGGTCATGATCCAGCAGCACTGCACTAAACTGTGAATCCTACACCATTAATCCAAGATGTGAGGCCCAAAATTTGAATTTGAATGTGCTGGAGCAGAGCCAAAATGCTACTCTCTGACTGTACGGTTCTCCAAAGGCAGTGCTTTATGATGAAGGAGAACACTGCTCAACTGTTTCAGGGTTTCTTCATCATGCGCCTGTTCAGTTTATGATATACTTCACAACTTCTCAGTTTTTCAGTTATTCAATATGTTTTACACTAGACCTGTGCTAAAAAAAACATTCAGTAAGGCAATATGTCGCAATAATTATTTTCGTGATATCTGTATCGATTTCCAGCTCCAAAAATTAATACTTTGGGGAAAAAAAATCAGGTTTTAAACAGATTGTGAACTACGATACCTCTGTTTCAGTGTGTCCAGTTAAAGTGCAAGAGTGCACTTAAATTTCATTTTTCATTTCGATGTTTAATGGCAGCTACATCAGTGTACTTGATAATTTGCCAATTCTGTTCAAATACGTTGAAAAGAAAATTTTGAATTAAATTGTTTTGACTCAATTTGTCCACTGAATTATCAATATAATGTGATGTGATGTACTGAGACTACCCAGATCGTACACAGCATGTTTTATTTCAGCTATTTTTAATTTTTCAGTGAAGTATGTGGAGTATCACACTATGGCTCATATCGCATTGTATCCTATCGTGACATAATCGTATCGTGACCCATGCATCATGATGCGTATCGTTCTTGCCGTTCCTTGATTTGTTTTTGATTGAGTGTGATCTCACCTTGATAACATCTCTGATTTGTGCTCTGATCACTGGGCCCAAGATCCCGAGCTCCTTTTTCCTCTGCTTGGACTCTAATCTTTCAGTGAATGACTCGTTGCTGTACAGCGTGTAGACTGCCTTCTTGTACTCTCCGCCTACACGTGTGGTTGACTGTCTCAGGTACTGCAGCCTGAAGTCCCTGCCCCCCCAAAATGAAGGTTTTATTAAATTCTAAGATGCTGATAAAACTTCCATAAGCAAATGAAACTATTTGAGATACTTGAAGCTGCCACACAACTTAAACATAGCGCTTTAAGCTGTGTGGCAGCTGTGGTATTTTACAAGGTCTCAACTGAATGCAAAACTGTTCTTCCAGATAAAATAGAATGTAAAGAGTTGAGGGATTCTCTTAATGGATGAAGACAAGTCAAACACATAAAAAGGCTCTTAATATGTCAAATCTTAATCTGTCTGCAGTAATGAAAAACTGAAAAGAAAACCAGGTTTGTTAATAAGAGACACACTTCTAAGAGCCACGCGCTGATAGTCTCAGACGTGTGATAAACACAAAGGACATATTTTGCTACCGAGAGATGTTTGTTAGTTTTAAGTGACACATTTAAAATGCTACAAAACATTTAAAATGTATCTGTTAACGCTGCTTACTCATCAATGTGGGCCGGCATGTCTGGTGCGTAATCCCAGATTATTTCCTCAGCAGCGATGTAGTATTTCCACTCCCTGCTCTGGCGTTTTTGCTGAATGGTCATCCTTCGTCGAGGTGGTTCAAAGCCATCACACTTTTTCACATCCACAAAACCATGCATGCCAGCTGCAAATGCACAAACATATTTTTTCTAGTACATTTGTTCTCTTTGGTTCAAAAACAACAACAACAAAAAAATGTAAATGGTCAATCTATTCATCTCATGAGCAAAAACAAAACAGTTACCTTCCATGTGCTTGATGGTGTGTGAGGAGAGCAGCCAGCGGCCTGTGTGCAGAGCCACCACGCTTGCAGTGGCCGAGGAGCCGCTGATGAGGCCCACTGATGACACTTTATGCCCGTTTTGCTGCAGCACCTGACCGTTCATATGCACGGAGAACACCTCAGGTTCTGAGCTCATACCCAGGAGATGCAGACTGACAGACGCATGAGCACACAGACTCACATCTGGAAAGAAAACAAGTATCAAGGCGATTCACTCATTCTCCTGTACAACTCAGAGGTTCACTTATACAAAGTATAAGTTGTTGTACTCTATGCTACATTTATTGAACACACACTGATAACATATATATATATATATATATATATATATATATATATATATATATATATATATATATAATATTAGAAAAAAAATAGAGAAATATCACAATTAATTTACATACTTGCTAAACACATCATAGATATGGACCATATGTATGATACACATGCACAAGAAAAGAGAAAACTGAAGGTAAAGTTTTATATTGATTTTTTTTTTAAGTGCAGGTATGCTTGTGAATGTTTTTAATTGACCACACATATGAACATATATATATTTGTACATATAAGCAGTAGCTGAGGAAGAATTAAGTAATTCATTTGATTAAAAGTGGTGTATCACTAAGCTAAGAAAATTTAAAAGAGTGGTCTTGTTGATATTTTGATGGATTAAATAAATCATAATTAAGTAAACAGTAAGATTTTATGAAGAGATAATGAGCAAGTTGGTTCAAGTTAATCCACTTGTACAGTTTGAAGTAATACAATTATTTGTTTAGTCAACCAGAACAAAATTTATTGTGACTGTTAAAAATATAAAAGATTTATGAAATTCCAACTACTTCCAGTTTGATAGTTTGCAGCAACCTGAAGACGTCATCTTTGATTTGAGGATAGTGTGAAGGATTATTTCAAAATTTCGCCACTTGTCTTCGACTAAATGCTGAATCCAAAATTCATAGAGAGTTTACTTCATAATGACAATATTTATGCTTCCCAGCCCGATACTTGTCCAACAAAAAAGACTGAGTTCAGGTTTCTTGGCGTTTAATTCACCACACTGAATTACTGAACAGAGGTTTGAGTCATGTATGTTTTAATGTTTAATCCCAGTAATGCTACAGCTCTTTAAAGTATTGGGTATTTCATTTTACAGTACAGCAATTTGTGAAATTTGTATGATTTTACATGTTTTGAATGAAAATAATTATGTGCAGAGAAACTAGTAGCTGCTGCTGTTAATAAATTAAAGTAGGCTACAAAGAACAAGATCTTTTCTGTGAAATTTGGTTGAGAAAAAGTTGCCAAGGAATGGAAAAGCTTTCTCTTTCAAGTCATTCTGCATGTAAGTAAAAAAAAAACCCATCAATTATACCTGAACGACTGAATGACTGGCTCACTCTCGAAACCACTGAGTGACAACATGTGCGACTGTTGGACAGACTCACCAGGTAGCGATCCCTTTGTGAATCCGTTGATGGTGTATTTGACGTGGTTGTCTGAAGAATGGCTGCTTGGTTTGAACTTGCTCTCTTTCTCATCAAAAACTCCAAAGAGGAAGATGTACTCCTGGTGGAAGGCAACCTGGTTTCCAGATTCATCCAGACTGCCTGCAGAAAGACAGAAGAGGAGAGAGAGGAAGAGAACACGACAAGAACATTTAACACCTCTGCAGTTATGTGCTTTGCCTCCTGCTTTCAATTTTAATGACATTGCTGATGACAGGCTGATTTCCAAAGCTTCCTTTTTGAAGAAAACTGTATTTGACCAACTATATGATCATTTGAATACTAACAAAACATAATTCTTTATCCGGCAGAAGTCATCTTCAGGGTGCCAGATTAAGTCTGACTTTAAAGTGTATATAAATGATTTGATCAATGCGCTGTTTCTGATTTCGGCTTCAGATAGAGAGCTAAAGTCTCTGTTTCATACTGATGATGCTTTTCTGTCTCCCACTGGACAAGGACCACAGTGACAGCTGGACATTCTAGAAAAGTTTTCTGTCTGAACTGAGTCCATGCTGTAAATATGAGGAAAACTATTGTGATTTTCACAGACTCTCCAGATATGAAGAGAAGAGCCAAAATAAAAAGATTAAAAAGTTCTAAATGCATATCAGATAGAATTTAAGAATTTCCAAAATTTGATGGTGTCATCCCACCATCTGTGTTGCACTGTATGACATAATTACATGTCTTTGCTGAATACTTGATTTTGATTGGCCAATCAGGGCATTCTGTGGTTGGTTATTTCTGAATAACAGACACACCAAATCTGGCGATGATGGATTTTGATGCAACGGAACATGTCACGCTCCGGCGAGCGGGCGGTGCAGTATTCAGGTTGAATAGACTTAGTGTGGTTTTGGCAGTGTTTGATTTTGGCTCAGATCTTTTCAACATGGTGGACCGGTCACAAACTCTCTAATTTTTCTGGTAAACAGTACACTACAATATCAACATTCAATCAACATTTATTTATATAGCCCTTTACAATAACCAACAGGTTTCCAAAGTGTTTTATAACAGTAAAATAAAAGCAATAAGTAAGACACACATACAGAAAGTCAGAGAAATCAAATGAAAACAAAGGAAAATGCCACAATGCTACTATGTTTTAAAAGCCATTCTAAATAAATACATTTTAAGTTTGGTTGTAAAATGAGCTATGTATGTGATAGTCAGGCGGTAGCTTATTCCGAAGTCTTGGGGCAGCGACAGCATCCGGTAAGACGTTAACTGTTAACTTGATAAAAAAAACCTGAAAATACAAGAGTGACTATGAAACATCCGAGGAGGACTTCATTTATCAGACGGAGCTCAATGAAAACATTTGAGCTGCGAGGCAGAAGTTCGTCACGCCATCTGTGTGTCTGATCATCCGTTCACCATGCGTTGTGAAAATGTGAAGCGAGAGGCCGAGGATGGCAGGTTTTCAGGTCACAGTTTCAGGCACGTCCTCTCTGAGGTGAAACAGAAACCCCGAGAGCGTCGCCCACGCTGTGAAAAAAGGCTCGTGAAGAAGCAGCATCTTGTGGGGTATTTGCAAATACTTCTGTCCCCACACTCTTTTGTCCTGTCAAGGCTTCAAGTTATGAAATCTAAAATTTAAATGGCACTTCCGCTGGCTAAGGAGTTTATTCTTTGAGGATAGAACTTGTAGCTTACGTTGCTATACAAGCAGTTCCAACTATAGAATCAAATGGACAATTTTTTTAGCCGAAGAAGTAAAATAATTTTTAGATCCCTAAAATAATTTTTAAATCAATATTTTGTGTCACATTATTTATTTCTTTAGTACATAGCCATGTAGTAAGCGGGATAATGTCCAGCAAACCGGTCATTATTACAAAAAGAACCCCTTCAGGCTGCATCAACCCATCAAGGCTCTTTTTGCAATAATGAACGGCTGGCTGGACATTATCCTTTATGTGAAGCACGAGGTCTACATATAGCTATACCCACTCTGACAAACAGCAAACAAAATCTTTACATGCAGTATTCTGCAGATATTTTAAGCCAACACAGAAAAACAGCGAAAGAATGCAAGGCAGAATACAGAAACAGGTTCACACACACAAACACACACGCACGCACACACACTGAGTGGAATGACACGGACCTACAGTCATTTACTGGAAACTAACCTCGACACTTACCCTAACTTAACCACTGACCCAAAAAGCTTTTCTTTAGTTTTCAACTGCACCACCGTCACCTCAATGCTGTGTTCATGTTCATATTACTGTCACCGTGTCCTTTCCAAATATTTGAACAAATTGTATCATAATGCTTTGGCCACATTGTTTTGTAAACCTTCATGCCAAAATAAAGCTGCTTGAATTAAAAAGGTCATTTAGGTATAGCAGCCACTGATATTTTGTGATGTTCCCATGTTTCCCGGGATAAAACACACATTTTACTTACTTACCAGGCTTGCAGACAAGTAAAGCACCAGTGAGGCCAGAGTTATAGTCCTCAACAAAGTTGTAGTGGGAGATATAGGTGTAGGTGAGACAGGTCGGGTCATTTGGCTGAGGAGAGACGTCTGCTGTCACGTCCCAGTAGTAAACATGTTCACTGTTAGGCTGCACTAAGTCGTCCTCCTTCTCTTTCTGTGATGTGTTGTCGAAGTAGCTGGCTCCTGCAAAAAACAGAAGCTTTCAGTTTGAAACAGAAAACACTGGAATGGTTCATTTTTATTAAATACCATTGCCAAGCAGGAGCCTGAGGACATTATTTGCTTTTCTAAAAAAAAAAAAAAACCTAAAACTTAAAGAAACTTCCCTGCAAGCTGTTCTTTAATATTAAATTCCTCAGCTCTCTGAATTTTGCATTAAGAGTGAATTATGTGTGCTTAGCGTTTATTTTCTACATCCACAAAGGCACTAACATCTTGTTGTTGCTCTCTATTAATCGGACACAGACAGTGATTTCCTAAGGCTTTGCAATCCTTCCTGTTGGACTTCAGTACCGTCTACTTTAATAATCTGCCTTCCTGGTTAATGTTTCAGAAAAAGACAAACAAGCTTGTTTGTTATGTTGGCCAATGCTGTGTAACTGTTGGCAGGAGGAACATCAGCCTCACAGAGTCACACCACTGTCTTCGTGTTTGCTGTCAGACTCAGCTGCAGCTTGGCAGGGACACGGTGACAGGAACCAACCTTCTGACTGTTTTCCGTAGGCGACCCCATGTGGGTGGATGCTGTAAGGTCTAGTGGCCATGTTTCTGAAAGTGACGACAATCGTCTCCCCCTCCTCTGCCCTCAGCGTGGGTCCGAGCAGCCCTGCAGAGAGACACCAGCTTCAGTTTTTCACAACTCTGAACACATCATCACGAACAGTCATCACTGTTTTTTCTGTCTTACTGGAAGTGATTCACTGACTCTAACTGAGCAGCACATGTAGTTTCAACATCAGCCCATATTTCAAAATGTAAACCAGTACAATATATTTAGCCTACACGGTTCTGCCTTGCTTTCTTAAAGAAATGAATTGATATGTAAATGTTTAATTTAAGAACATTCATAGAGAACATAATGTACTTTAGCATAATTACCAAGAAAAACAGAGAATATATTCCACTGGGAGAGTTACCAAGCACCTACTGGTTTATTAGCAGTTAGAGGGAAGAGAAACAGAACTTTATTTTCCAAGTTACTAACAATTCTTTAATTCTTGTTTAGGAAATTGCTGTAACGAGTTAAAAAGATTTTTCAGTTAGTTTTTATTTCTGTATTGTGCCATTTCTGACCAAACTCATACGGAAAAATTCTGCAGGACACCACCATTTTATAAAATATTTTCTTTGCTGTGACACAAATGAGAACAAAAACTGAACAGTAAATTGACAAAACTGCAACAGACCCACACCTTATCTGATACAGAGCTTTTTCTTTTCATCTGCAAGCTGAAGGCAACCAGTTAAAACATTCAAACAAACTCAGGTCTCTGTGCAAACTTCAGTATTTACTAAATCAGTCTTTGTTTTATTTGTCACTAAACAAAATATTGTGCAATTTCCAGTAAAAAGGGATGAAAAGAACAAATCATAATGAACTCATTTTCCAATTGAGGGAAACAGAAAACTGAACAAATCTGTTTTCTTCTGTCAGATTGATTCAAAGTCCAGCTTTAACCAGAAGTGGCAAAATATCAGTCCTCAGCTGGGATCTTTGCCTTTTTACATAAAATACACACAAGATATTTCTTAGTATATATTTATATGATATCAACCTTATTAAATGGCTAAATGAAGATTCGTATCAGCTCCCTGTGCCTGAAGAATGTTTTCTTTTCGGTCTTAGGCTTTGGGTCACCTCCAGAACAGAATTAAAGCGATTTTTAACCTCAAAACTATTTCTTGTCTATCAGTTACTCACTGTTAGATGTCTTGAATTGAAGAATATATTTTTTCCTTCCAGCGTTCCTCCACGGTAAGCATATTTTTTCCAAAAATGCGTGTTTTGGAAGAATTGAGCCTACGACACGATAAAGAAGACTTGGATTGTACTACAGGAAGCTGTTGAGAGTTTTGGATGGACGTCTTTAGAAGGTTTTGGTGTTTTGAAACTGTATGTCCATAGACTGCCAACAAAAGGAGCTAAAGCGAGTGACTCACATTTTTTTTAAAATGTGTTTACTGTGGAAATAAGCTGGAATGAAAAAATATATTCTTCAATTTAAGACATCTGAATGTGATTAACTGATCCATAAAAAAACTGTTTTGCTATGAAATGTTCCTTTAATACTTCTTAGCATGGAAGATAAGGTAAGGTGAGGTCAAACTTAGATGTTCTTGAGGGGCAGTTTGGTTTCCCAATAGAAGTCCAACACAAGTACAAACATGCACACAAGGAAAATCGATTGTGCAAGTGTACTCATGAGAAGGATGATCACCATTAAACAAAACATGTGTATTTATGTGGTGTGAAAAGCACCACCTGCCAGCTCTATCTAAAACCCCCCATAAGTGCTCTGTTGTGTTTGGACATGGAACTGTGAAGAAAAAAAAATATGATTCACGTCCTTTTCATACTCAACACACTCTGCAGTTTAACCTCATGCCCTGCCTGAAAGCAGCTGCTTTTGTTTTGTTTCTACAGTAATTTATTCAGATCTGTTCTGAGGTTTCATACCTGTCTGCACTTTAATCTCTTTGTGTTATTCCTATATATAAACTGAAAAAACCCCAAAACAAGTGAACCAAAAAAACAAAACAAAACAAAACAACAACAACAACAACAAAAAAACCCAGCAGGTACTCACTAAGTGTACCAGTTGAACACATCTTAATTTCCCCCTCTAGTTTGTACCAAATTAAAATAAAACCAAAATTTCCTTCATAGGAAACCTGTAGAAAAATAACAACTGTGTAAATATCATTCTTTTCTATGAAATTATTTGTAATAAATGTTCTGTGTTGAAAGTGGATTAGTAGACTGAATAAGTGTTTCATAATAAATAGAGCCAGACAATGACACAAAGTTTACCTAACCAGGAGGGATGAGTCTTAGCTTGTCTGAAGTCTCTTTCATATTCCCGAAAGACCACTTTCTTGTAGGTCGAACCAAACCTGAGGGAAGGGAGAAAAAACACAAAACAAGAATCAACCCACAAGGAAAAAACACAATACACCGCTCTGTAAATAGACAAGATTTGAAGAAACAAGTTTCCATTTTTGTTGCAATGAATGTGAGTGACTCAGTATGTGTCTTAATGTGTATGTGTGTGTGTGTGTGTATGCGTGTGTGTGTGTGTTAGGGCTGGCACAAAATATCAATACACAATATATTGTCCAGACTCTTATGACACAATTATTGAATCAATGGCACCAAATATTGATATTTTAATTAAAATAATTCAGTGCTGTAAACAGATTTCCTGCCAATTTGACTCACCAACGTCACTATTTTATGTCTCCTCACAGTGGCGCTTATGACATGAATGTGGGTAATGTGAACGGAAATTAATTTCTGTCAACTTAAAGAACAAGTGGACAGTGGGCTACTGCTGGACAGCAGTGAAAAAAATTTTAAGTTAAGTGATGCAACAGCCACTTTTTAATCCAAAGTCTCGACCCCACTACAGCTTTTACAACATCCATGGGACAAACAAGATGTTTGTATTCATGTAATGTTGCATTTTGAATTCTCCAATAAGACAGATGTCGCGACGTGTCATTATATCGTTGTCTTGCAGTATATCGATTATTGCTGAATCGCTGTATTGTTAAATTGTCCATATTGCATATTGTGTATCGTAACGTATAATATTGTATCATATTGTGTCACATTGTAACGTATTGTATCATATTATATCGCATCATATCTTCATATTGTGAGTTACCCTGTGATTCCCAGCTCTAGTGTGTGTGTCTGTCAGAACACTGAACCATCATACAGTGAGTGAAATCTAAAAAGGACAGAATGAACTGCTTTAACAA
Organism: Naso vlamingii; assembly: GCA_029822935.1. Classification (NCBI taxonomy): domain Eukaryota; kingdom Metazoa; phylum Chordata; class Actinopteri; order Acanthuriformes; family Acanthuridae; genus Naso; species Naso vlamingii. Next base: position 2,648,414 of record JAPQLA010000005.1, on the reverse strand, counting down.
AGAACAAGTAACTTCATTAGCAGAATGCGAAACCTCTCAGCTGAGCTCAGGCAAAGAGGATTTAAAAATGAACAGTAATCAGAGAGAGCAAAAGCTCTCAGACTGGCTGAGGAGAGCTACTTTATGAATGCAGGCATCGAAACGTGCTCTTTGGATTCAAGGACATATCATGAACGAAAGGAAAACATTGGAGCTGCACTTTGCTTTGCGATCAATAAGTCTTCAACAAAAGATCACAAAGCACGCTACATAAAATCAAAAAATCTTTTCGATATGGGATCACATGTTTTTGTATTTTTTCATTTTAGGATGGTTTGTTTTCTATGTAAGTACTATTTTTGATTTGATTTTTTAAAAAATATCTTATGCCAATGATTGTTTTTGATGAACTGCTGATCCTAATGATATTTATGTCTTTTTAAAATACACTTAATCATGTACAGAACAATTTTCTTGACTGCATCTGTGACAGTTATTCTGTTCCTAACAGCTGACACCAGGGACTCAATGATCACAAAGCAAAGTTCTGATCTTACTTTGGTCAAAACTAAATAAATATAATATAGTGACACAAAAAAAGGGCAGACATCCCAAAATAGTCAACACTTGTTACTTATCCTAAAACTGTCCTACCTGTGTGTGTCATTGCCAGAGTAGTTCCAGTCAATCTCCACAGCGGCGATGTAATAGTGTCTCTCTCTGGGTTGATGCTGGTCAGCTTTCACATGGAGGACAGTCAGAAGAACCAGGACAGGCAGGAGACTCCAGGCTCCAGCCCAGGCATGGAGCTTCATATCTGGGTTCAGTCCTGTGGGTGAGAGCAGTGCGCTCTGCGAGTGAAGAAGCTGTGATCTGAGAGAGAGGTTCGCTCTGTCCTTTATCTGTCACCGACACACAAACACACACCAATGTGTGTTTCAACAATATGTCCCAGGGCAATGAACTGTGTCTGGACAGTTTTTTTTTTCTCTCTTATGATTGAAACCTCATGTGTTTTGCTGTGAGTCATCCCTAAAGGGAGTGCTCAACATCTCCGAAAAAGCAGAGAGGGGATGAGTGTTTAAATTTACATTGAAGTTTCCCTGGAAAAATCCTCCCATAAAAACACAACAAAGTGTTACTGTGAGTGTAACAGATGAAGGAAATGCAGCCCAAACTTGGCTTATTTATATTTGTTGAATAGACACGTTCCTAAATGCAATGTAAACATTTATGTGAATCTCATGGTACATTATTTGTGAGAAAGTATCAGACTCATGTACATGACATGAAAACAAACCTTTTAAATTGTAATAATTGTAGACCAAACAACAAAACTGACTTCTTTCATTCGGAGCCACTGCTAAATCTGTGTACGGCCAGTTTCTCCTTTCAGATTTTGGAGTCTGTTTGATGGGAGTAAGTTGTCAGTCTTATCTCACCTGCAGCAGGAAGACACTCTCTTTACTAGTTTACAGCAAAATGCAGTATTTATTATTCTATTTCTTTTAAAATCACTGTATGGACTTGCCCTTTAAGATTTTATGTAAGGTCGATTAAGGAGTAAGATATTAAGGTAAAGTAGAAAGGTGTGAGTCTTTTGAACCTCCGACCACACACACCACACCTGGGTGTTGTCAGGTGTGATCTGTGGTAACCGTGACCACGCCCAACTGTAATGCAACAGGAACAACAGCGTCACAGTGCATAACTATTGCACAGGGTGTAAAAAAAGTATGTTGTCTTGATGAAGAAAGTTTGGTACCACTTTGATTGAACTATCCATCTATAATGCATAATGAACATGCCTATAATGTGTTAAAGTTCACTCACAGTGCTGTATAATCATAGTTATAAGCAAGGTTAGGGTTAACCCTCACCATGACCATGACCCAAACCACATGTAACGCATTACAAGTTTGTTCATAATGCGTTATAGAGACAGGCTTCATAGAAAGTGTTGATGAAAGTCTTTTATATAACTAGTTCTGTTTTAATGTTGGCAGATGTGGAGCCAATGTAAACTACTTTATGTATTACCAAGTAGTTTTGAACTAGGTTACATCAACAATAGCTATATCTGTCAATAAACATAATAAGAGGAGTAAATGTACAATATTTGTCTCTGAATTTCAGTGAAGAAATAGAAGGCAGCAGAAAATGGAATACTGAAGTACAGCATAACTGTAGAGTAGCTTACTAAATAAGCTAATAAGGCCTATTGTTCTAATTTACCGTATTAAAGTGACATTTCATTGCTAAACTATTTTTTGCGTAGGCCTATCAATTACTTCCCCTTACTTGTCTTAAATTGAAGATTATATTTTTTTCCGTCCAGTGTTATTCAACGGTAAACAGATTTTTTCCAAAAATGTGAGCCGCTCACTTTAGCTGCTTTTCCTGGCGTCTAAGGAGATACAGTTTGAAAACATCAAAACCATCCAAAAATCTCCACAGCATCCTGTGGTATAATCCAAGTCTTCTTTATTGTGTTGGAGGCTCAAAACGCTCTGATTTAGGTTAAAAAGCTGTGAAATCCAACATATTGGTACAAGGCTCAGCCAAACCAGTGCATGAGATACCAGATATGTTGGATTGCTGTATGTGTGGTTTCTTTTTGGCCCATTTGCATTTGTGAATATTGTGTTTCCTGAGTAAAATGTTCAAAAGGTTCAAAATAAAAAGTCTCTTACAACTATTTTTCTCTTCAGAAAAAACTAATGTCTCTTTTATCTAACTTAATGCTTGATCCAGTCAGTCACATGAAGAGACATGTCCACATCCACCTCAAATATTTTTGTACTTAAATATTAGAAAAATAAATGACAAACACGCTCCATCGCTGTGGTCCCCGGATGTTTGCAGTGCCTGTCATCAGGACTCAGCCTCGTGTGTTTGCGTGGTGACACAGTTCTTCCCATGAAGCACCAGACTGATTTTAAATGAAGATTTTTGGTCTTCACAGCTCTGAAGTCCGTACGGGGCATCACGCGGACCCGCAGTGCGTGTGGGATGACGTCACCGCGCTACCTGTGCCAGTACGCCTGCGCAGATGAACCAGGAAGAGCGCTCTCAGTTATGCTGAAGGGAGAAGAAGCGGTGAGTCTGTTTTACTTTTACATTTTCAGAGCGTTGTCCCGATCAGTATGTGTGATATAATGACAGAAACGCGGCTGCTGCTTTTATTCCGCATGTGTGGAAACGTTTCCGGTCCTGGTGCTGTGACGCTAACGTGACAGACTCCGTCACTTGTTTGGGTCGCTAACGTTGGTTACGTTAACGTTAACGTTCGCCTTCTGTGTGTGAACAAACATTTACAGATGTGAAACTCTTTTACTGTAACGTGTGAGCTCATTGTAAAGGCTCGTCCCCGAGTCTGCTGGCAACGAACAATGTTTATTCTCTTGTTTATAATATTTCGATTCGTCCTTTAGTTTGTAAAATCTCAAAACACAATGAAAAATGCTTCCTCCTACGTCTTTAAATTCTTTGTGTTGTCTGTCCATCAAACTAATCCTGACAGTTATTTACTGAGACTTGTGAGGAACGGGAAGCAGAGCTGGAACGTTCTTGTTGGGCCTGGCAGTTTTATCATCGGCCTGTTAGAACTGGAGCTCAGAAACTAACCTTAGTTTTACACTGACTTTCATGTTTGGATCTTTTATTCACTCTAGTGTGATGGAGCTGCTGCCTTCCTAATGTAAGAACAAAGAGTCAAAGCTACACCTGTGAAATGTAACATGGCCTCAGTTTGTTTGATGGATGATGGTCACAAAAGTTCACCACCACACAGTGAAATCCAGTCGCAAAATGTCCTCACATTTCTCTCACTCAGAAAGCATAGTTCAAATCTTTCTTGTTGTTTTAAAGGAGCCATATTCATTTTATTTTCTCATTCTTTGAACCCTGATGATCTCTGATCAAACAATGTTTGCAGGTCTGTAGGAATGCACAGTGTTGGATTTTAGCCAATATTTTACAACTCATCTGGCCGATAATTGATACTGATTTATATGTATATTTTTCTCCACACCTAATTCTAGAGACCATTAAGTTTCTTCTGTGGTGAATTTACACACAGTGTTATTATGCAGACTCTCAGTGTGTTGGTCTGCCGGCAAATGCAGGCATAAAACACAAAGCTTAAAATGATGAAATATTCATTCCTTGAGCATAAGAAGAAAAATACTGGCTGATGCTCTCCCTGAGACAATCAGAACAAAACCCACAACCAGGACAAATTTGTTCAGTTTCACAAGAGACAAGGTCAGTGAACAGAACGTCCGTCCACAGGGAACATGGGAAACATGGCGTCAACTCGGGTGTTTAATCAAGGAAACAACAGCCTGTTGTTTTATCTGTTAGTGTATCAGAGGATGTCAGGGTGCTGGCTGGTATCTGATATTTAATTATTTTAAGCCCATATCGGCAGATAACGTCCTGATAACATCGTGTATTCCTACAGGTTTGTCACTGAGGGTGTTTCAGCTGATGAAAGTGTCTGTATTGTTGGGCAGAGACTCGCCAGTCTCGCCATGACTTCAGCAGTGTGGACACTGAACCGGTTTGATACCGGGATGTGTGTGTCTGTATTTTTCTGTGTTCCAGCAGGTCTGAGTGCACCCGGTCCCAGCCATGGTTTGCTGCCGTTCCAGCCCCAGGCTGTGCTCGCGCTCGTCGGCCTACACTCTGGCCCTTGGCCTGGGCTTTGTCACGTTGGGGACCAGTCGTATTCTGCTGCTCAAATTTGCTGCCAACGCCGGTGACTGACTCACCCTGAGACAGATCTTATTTTTTTCTTTCCAACATAGAGCTAATATGATGTGAAAAGCTTGTCTTCAAGTCAAAGACACATGTTTACAGACATGTGGTAGCATCGTTTGAATGTTTTTCTGTGTATTCCTCTAAAGTGACGGAATCTTGTTGTTTGTGGTCAAATTGCAGAGAACAAATATGATTTTCTTCCTGCGTCTGTCAATCTACTTGCTGAGACGCTCAAACTGCTGTTCTGTCTGGTCATGTCAGTCCGGGTCATAGTCCGAGGTAATCACTGAAGTTACAGCTGTCTCAGTTTTTGTGTGTGTGTGTGTGT
>JAPQLA010000005.1:2535573-2551250 GCA_029822935.1 Naso vlamingii | reverse complement strand
ACTGGCAGTTAAGGCACACTCAGTATTTAGAGCCATTCACAATGCCAAAACAAAGACACAAAGGAGCATGGCCATAATATAACACTAGTACTATTTAGTTACCGAATCTGCTGTTTAGTTCACTGTTGTAATACGCAAGTGGAAGTAAACTTTCCATGAGAAAAGACATATCCTAACTGTCTTCTATTTTCATGTTGACTGCCATCAAATCTTTCTGCAACATCCATAACATTTAGGGGTGGTGTGTCAAACATTTGGATAAGTGCACCAAGAGGTTCTTTGCAATCAACTGACTCATTCCCTGACTTCTCAAAATGACTCTGATCTATTTTCAAATGACTGCTAATGCCACCTACACTCAATCAAGCTTTTATTTACTAAACTTCACAAACTGGTTTAGATTAATCAAGATGGGATTCAACATCCAACAGATATCCCACAAACTGGGACACTACAGAAACTTAAGTAACCAAAATCATCCATCTGTGACTGACTAACTTACTAAGAGAGTTGCAGAGTTTAGTTGCAAATATGTGAGTTTAACACTCAGATCAAGTATCTACGCTTCAGGATCCCTTCCTATTTTAAGGGTTTTTCGGCAGTACACTCATCTACTGCAAAAGAGCATTTTTCAAGCTCTGAAGTTTTGGTCTCAAGTTGCCTACACCCAGGTTGAGCATCACCCTCTGAATGAAATCAAAGGTGTTCTTTAGTCTTTTTGGGTAATCCAAATGAAGAGCATATATTAGTCCAAATGTAACACAAAAAGCTTGTGTGTGGCTTCCAAGGTCATCCATGACGATGTTACCTTCCAGTATGAGAGCAATGCTGGAGGGTTCAAGGTGCAGGGCATGTGGACCTGGCTGCTGTCTGTCTTCCGGTATAACAGTCAATACCCCAACAGGAACTTGTGTGACATCTGCAATGGTATCAGTGTCCTACAGATACAAAGGAAAGTTAAAAACTAATTTGAAAATTTTGGCTCCATAGTGCAAAACCTTCAACATACCAAATTTTGCAAATTATGCAATACTTACAAAACAGACTTTGAAAAAATCACTTCCATCACCCCCGAGGAAAACTGGGAGACATCGCAGGACAGCAGTCCTCATGGCTTCGACATCATGGGTCTACAATTGGGAAAAACAGTGAAAATAGGAGAAGCATTTTCTAAAGAAACTGTATCACATTTTTCCAACTTAAGTGATTTAAAGGAATAGTTTGGCATGTTAGGAAATGTATTTGCTTGTCTTGCTGAGCTAGATTATAAGGTCAATATCGCTTTCATGTCTGCATGTCAAAAATATGTCATGTCAGTAGCTGATTAGCTGAGTGAGTGTGTGTGTGTGTGTGTGTGTAAACTAGAACATTGTCAGAAAGGAAGAACTAGCACAATTTCCTGCACCTGTATAAAATGAGAAGGAATGTTTACCTTTGTTTCAACCTGGGAAAGGATGTCCTTAAGTGTCCTTCCAATTATTCCGGTTTTAGATTTGAAGATCTCAAGGAAACGTGGGGTATGGCGGTCCAAGGACTCAAAGAAGTCTCGCTCAAGATCTTTACTTGCCACTCTTGTGAATTCTGCAAAGACCTTCAAGGACAAAACAAAACACAAACAAAACATTTTGTACCAAGTTAAGAGTTGACCACAATATTATTGTATATTAACTATGAATGAGACAGACAGTTTTGCATCATGTACAACCTTTGTGTTTTTATGTTTGGGCAATGTGTGTAGTTAAATTATTTACTTTTTTTCTTATTCCCCCTAGCATGCAACATGCTGTGTTTATTTAGCATACTTGCTTGCTTACCTGTTGTTTTCTGAAAAGAGCTGGCCATCGTTCCAACATCTGTTTCACAGAGGGCTGCTCTTCCACAATTTCTTTGCGTCTTAATGAGAAGGTCTGGTTCATCAGCTGATTAACTTGAACTGCATTTGGGAACCTTTTCTTCATTTCATTTTCAAGCAGCTGTCTAGAGCATTCAAGTGTTGATGCATCTTGACCCTGTGGGAAATCTGGAAGGAAGTTTGTCTCACTTCTTCTGGGTCTCTTCAGGCTTTTTCCAGGTGGCTCCCCCTCTGGATTCTGCTGCGTTCTCTTATTGCTGTTAACCGACAAATCTGCAATTCCACATCGGCGAAGTTTGGAACGGAGATTACCCATTTTGAATTTTAAACTATTCTTCCATCCATAGCAACCTGTGGCTGACCCTGGCTCAGCAAGGCACGGGTGCTTAGCAATCAGTGCTGCAGCAACAGTGCTGAAGTGTTCATCTTGAGGGTAAGCCGAGAACTTGTACATCTCCTCAGCTAGTTTCTGCAGAATGTCATGCTTCATGTCTCGTGAAACTGACATGCGTGTGCCATCTCTCATAGAAATTAAGTTTCCCTGTCTCAGTCTATATTCAATATTTACAGAGAAATATGGCACCTCAAATGTAGAAGGCCATGGGTCACGTGAGGTCAGTGGTGATGTCTCTTCAGTGCGAGGCAGTATTTCTGTGTCAGACGACCCAGGTGAAGACAGAGTCAGTGCTGAAGACAATGCGCTGGCTGAAGATGATGGACTGGCTGCAGGATATGATACTACAACTACATTTTCCAGAGAGACAATCTTCAGTGTTGGTCTATCAGGCAGCTCAGTTATATCCATGAGGTTGCAAAAAGCATAGTTGAACTCTGGGTCTTCGTAGTGAAGCATGAAGTCATACTGCTGATTAAGTCGTTTTTTCAACTCACTTATCGGCTCTTCCAAAGTATTCGGTCTTTCGTGGAAAGTTATTTTTCAAATGTCATTTTCAGCAACCACTACCCTCACTGGGCATGGTTCTGAAAGGAAAAAAAAAATGACATCAGCACAAAATGTAACGCTTTAGGGTCACAAACAACTGGCCTTTCACTCTGTAGGCAGAGAGGGGAAAGACATCATTTAAGTCTTTCAACTGGGTTACAAGCAAGCTGGAGCTGCTTTTGCAGACTTCGTAAGCCCTCAGGTGTTCATGGTACCATGCAGACAATTGTCTACAAATGAACAAAACATTGGTATCCACAACCAGAACCTGCTGAATCTGCCTAAATTCTGGAAGGCCTGCGCATGCACCAACAGACACCACCATGTCAGCTGCATACTTAATACCATCTATGCTAACAGATGTTGCTGTAAGGACTGTGTTTTGAGGTGCATGTGTTGCCAACAAATGCTGCTGCACATTGTCTGGGAAGGAAGAAATCATGACACTCCTTACTTTGTCCAATTCCAATGCTGGTTTAAAAAATGAAGCAGAATCTAAATTGTAAGCCATCATCTTCTGATGTCTATCAGCCAAAGTCAGAGGAACATTTCTGAAGTTGTGAGCTCCACGAATTACTTGTTTAAAGAATTTGTGTTTCCCCTCAAATCTCATCGTCCACACATCTACAAGTGGTCCAAATACTCGAATTAGATGGGGATAATGCTCCAAGTAATGGTGTTTTGGGCGGAGTCTGTAATGAAGGAATGCCTTTTGAAGTAATGTTCTATGCTCTGACAACTTGAAATCCAGATAGTGAAGTGACTCCTCACTAAACCTTGTAGACATGGCCAACTCAACCACATCTTTTAAGCACAGTAAAACCTCCCATGCTTCATCTCCTTCAGGGATATAATGGCCAATCAACAGGGGGAGGAGTCTGATAAGGCCCCAATTTTCATGACCATTACCTCCAATGGTCCCTTTGGCATGGAATGTTTTAGAAATCGTCTGAGGCTGGTTTGTTTTGTCTGAATGTGTGTAGGGAAATTCTTTTATGGCACAATTCATCATTTCGAGTGTGAAGAATTTCTTTTTCATGAAGTCCTGAATGCAAAGACACAACTCAGAAGGAATAATGCCTTCAAACAAATCATGGAGGATATCTGGGGGGAAGCCATCGACAACATGAAAGTGCTTCAACTGAATACTTAAAGGACAACTCCCTTTCACACCATATTGCTTTGCCATCTGGGCATCATGCTCGACTTCCTGCACGTGCCGGTCATGATCTTGTTTTGTTCTCAAGCAGAAGTGACCAGACCTAACTTCATGATCTTGTATTTCTTGCCGTGTAGCCATGCAAAAACGGCACATCTTATCAGAGACAAAACTTTCATGGAAACCTGCCAAGGAATGAGCTCCCAAATTATCTGCTGCAATATACAAAACAGTTCCTCTGACACTTGAGCCTAATTTTTCCACATACACACCATGGCTCTCAAGGAGCACTAGATCCTGAAGGAGTGGATGAAGGATTTCAGAGTACCCACATTCTTTGACAGTGTTTGTCTTTCAAAGAAGAGCCAACTGTATTGAGCTGAGAGAGGAACGGAATTTAGGTGCAAGATTTAGCAGAGTCCAATATACTGCACAGATTTTGTGTTTATTTTTAGAGGTCCCCAGAGGGTTTGCAACCTCAAAGTCATCAATGTAAAGTGCCAAGGCAATCTGAAAATTTTCCTCCACTAGTAATGTATTTTCTTTGAAACGTGAACCGTCCCTGAAGGTACTGTATCCTTGCTTATCACCATTGCTAACCGTGAGAGCTTTGTCCAAGATTTCATCTTTGTTTAACAAAGTCTGGAGCATTTTAAGGATAGGTATGTAGACGACTGACTGCTTGTGTTCACCTGTAAAAAACTCAACAGGTTCCACAATTTTAAACTCTTTTACCATGTAAGAAGCTCTTTTGCAGGAGGTGGATAGGGAACCTCCTTTCTGAGTGTGTTTCAGAATGACATCACTCTCTGATATTGCACTTACTATTTCTCTTGCAATAGACATGTCTGCATCAGGATAGTAGTTCAAGAGTACTCTCTGAATAGCAGAAAAATGCAAAGGTTTTGACAGGTCCATTATCTGCCTTATTTGCTGTATTAAATCTTGCACAGCAGTTTCAGATATCCTGAGTATGGTCTGCATTCTAAGGAAAAGGGCTGCCAAATTATGCTCAAGCTGCCTCTCCAAGTCATCAGTATTATCTGCTGTCAAATCCTCTTCTTGAAAATCAGTTGTCTCTTCAGTGTCACTTTCATTTTCAGTTTGGACATTTTCACCCAAAGTTTCTGTACATGTTAAAATATCCGGTTTGAACTGCAACTGGCTATGTATCTGTCTGCCATCATGGTTCCTGCTTTTGTGGGCATTAAACGTAGTGTAGACACAGGTTTCAAAATTACAATCCTTGTAAGGGCACTGTACTTTTTGGTGCATCCGGATATGTGTCCGTAAGTGTGAAAAAAAATCTTTTTCTACACATGGCTCATTGAAGTCACAAAGCTGACATCGGAACACATATTTCGTGGGATCACAATGATCATCAATCTGGGAGTGTGCTCTTGATATATGTACCTTAAGAGCATTAAAGGACTTGAATGTGCAGGGGCATTCTTTATGAACACATGGTAATGGTGATGTTCTTGTGTAACCACCATGTTTCAGTCTATAATGTTTTAGTAGTTGCCCTCTCTTGTCACATGTGAAGTTGCAAAACTTACATGTCCACTGCATCAGTGTTGGTTGTCTGTCTTCAAGCTGTAAAAAATAAATAAACAAAGACACAAAAATGGCAGCAACTACTTTAAGTGAAGACACTTGAGGTCAATGAATTTTGGCAGAGCAAGCAGGGCATTTTTGCTTATTCTAAGATCCTGAATGACCACAGCTAAACAGCTCTGAGCAATACACATGTAAGACAGGTTGTTGCTCAGTTGGTTCTGGCTGTGGTCATTCTGCCCTGCATGCTCTTCCCAAATTCATTTATCAAATTTGTAAATGCTATTTTGAAGCAGAATAAAATTAAAGAGTTATGTCAGGGGTGGCCAATTATGATTTGCAGCATCAACATGTTTAAGTTGCATTCTAATTTTTTAAAAGCAAACTATGCAAGTCTGGTCGCCTTTCCTCTATTTTGCTACCACTTGCCTGCACGTGCATTTGTTTACAATAAAGCCAGAGAAAAATCAATACAAGGAGCGGTAGTCTTATATAACATATACGATGTTACCACGTGTGTCGTCTTAACTGTCATAAACAAAATATTGCGGGTTACTGAGCTCGCTTGTGTAGTGATGTCGCAGAGCTGGGACACCTTGGCGGCAACCGAGTCCTACACTGATGTTGCAAGGTTGGTTATATTTTCTATATATTATATTTTCTGAAACGATGTCATTAACATTACCACCACAGCTCTTACCTGTAACCTGAGCCACACCGCTAACGTAATAACAACAACAACAGTCGGCTACTGTCTCTGGCTGAATCGCGCCCGTGACACGACTCCCCCAGTTAACATTTAATCCACTTACAATAACGTTTTGAACTTTCCTCTTCTTCTGTGTTGTTGGTGTTTTTGTGTGTCAGCGCCACGGCGGCATACACGCTCCACACAGGCCTGGAGTATGTACTACAGCGTTTTGACTCATTTTCAGTGGCTCCTTGATATTTCTGGAAACGACGCCGTGTTTACGGAGATTTTTTTCCAAAACAAATAAGAAAAAGGTCGTTTAGGGCGAGGCTCCGTTTGAGTGACACGATAATGGCGGCACTAAAACAGCTAACAGCTAACAGCTAATATAGGCTCCCGACTCGAGATGTGTACGGTAATAACTAACGTCATGTTCATTAAAAAATGTCTTGCCAAAAATTCATTTGTAAGTAATGAAATTCTCTGACAGTTGAAAGACTTTGAATAACTTACCAAGAGACCCGGAAAATGTTGTTTTCTTCTAAGATGTTCGTCCACTCAGTTTCTGGAAGCTTCTCTGTACTGCAGCTCGACTGCGCATGTGCACAGCAGAGCCTCTGCCCTCACTCCAGGAACAGAATGTTACAAGTTCAGTTTACTCAGATAAATTTAGTTTTAAACCTCCATAAGTAAAAATGAGTACATACTTACATTCCATGAGTTAAATCAACAGGAGAGGGACAGATAAGTAAAGTACACTATTATGATTTAAGTAAGCATAGCTATTACCTTTTAGAGTGTAGTACTAGTGCAGCAAAAATGCCAACTGGCTTTACTAGTAAAATAGTTGGTGTACTGTAAGTACAAGTGGACAGAAATATGCTCACTAGTACTACTAGAAAGAATATTTTGGCCAATTAGGAGTACTTGTGCAGCTCATAATGTCTACTAGTAGTACCAGTCAGCACAGAAATGCCAACTAGTGCTACATGTAGAGGAATTTTTGCCTTACTGGAACTACTGGGGATTAACGCTACTAGTATTGCTAGTGTGTGTAAAAATGCCCACTGGTGCCACTAATTGCACCAAATGCAAATGAAGAGGTGGATAAAATGTGCAGATTGGGGATACGCTATTGGTTCTTGAGAAAGACTCCAATCCAGCCAAAATTTAACCCTATAAAGCCTGATGAGTAATCACTCTTGTCTACCTCCAGCTCTTCTTACTATTCATGATTTTAAAAAGTCATGAAAATACATGTACTATCAGAATTGTTATTTGATTACTTTATTATAATTTTGTTAAATTTTGAATGTAAAATTATAATTATATTAAAAATGTGTGTATTTCTCATTGTAGTACCCGCGAGCCTCTCAGTGGCCAGAGGTCAAAATGTAAATCCACCATCTGTGGAGTACAATGTATTTTATTCTACTGATATTACATCTTTCTCTCCTTTTCAATGTTTATACAAATATGATTGATTCTAAAATACATGCATTACACACAATGAAATGAGCAGCTTTTATTAATTTTGTGACATAAAACAAATAAGGCAGCATACTGTGTTAATGACAAGAGCTGAACTGTTTAACCCTTACATACTGTTCAGGTCTTCCTAAAGTGACCCAAAATACACAAACATGAACATATTTTCAAATTTTTACACCTCTGTATTTTTCTCTCTTTCTTTGTACTTTTGTTTTTGTATAGGTGCTACAGATTTTTGTACATTTCCTTCCGTTCCTTGCTCAAATTTGACCGGGATTTACTGATATGGATTTTAAATCCTTCAGTGTGTCAAATCAAGGAAAATGTTGGCTTTGGGGAATTTAGAATCTCTGAACCTGTACATGGTATGTCTGTGTATTTTTTATGGAAATTAAGAGTTCAAGTGGGACCTTGACTCTGTCATGAGAATTTCTTCTGTTCCCACTGCATGTGCCCATGTTATGCAGAGACAGCCACCTGATGGTCTTTCAAGCATCACGAGGGAACCCTAAAAACAGTGACAGAGTAAAACCACATGGGAGTGATCTTATATGTATACAGAAGAAACAAAAGTCATACAGACGTCAGAGGGTGCCTTGACACAGTCATGGGAATCGTACCTGCAACAAGCACAAGCACCTGCAATGTAACAAAATAATCTAAGAAATAAACACATTTGAATCAATTGATTCCAAGCCAAACATCAATAGAGAGGGGTTGGGGTATCCTTTCTAAGATTATACAGGGAGCTGCCATTTTAGTTGCTGAGGTTATGGCAGCAGGACTGTGTAAGAGGCCACTGATCTGATCTTCCAAAATGAGGAAGCCGATCTTGATTTGGAGGAGAATGTGTCAGAGCAAAATGACAACATGGGAGAAACCTTTGATTACTGACCCTCTAATGAAGATAACTCAGAGAAAGTGGAGGGAAGGAAAAACATTTATGTCACAGAACAACACAATCAGCTTGGCACATCAGTTTCAGCATCACTTGTAAGGGCAATGCAGTAATCTAAGCCTGTCCCAACAAAAAGAGACAGAAAAGAAGGAGATGTGACTTCTGCCTTAGAAAAAAAAGACTGTAAAACAGGAGCAACCTGCTGCAGATGTGGGAAACTCACACATGTAGTTTTCCACCACAGCTACCACAGCTCTAAATGCAGAGACTACTGCAATAAACAAATTTTGTCATGTGCACTAAGAGATAATTAATATGGAATTCATATGGCTATAGTTAATGGTAACAAATCTCACTAGTTCCATAATTTGCCTATTTCCAGTTTCAATAAAATATATTCCACATGTTGGCTGTTGTGTTTTCATGTCATCAGTAACATGGGACGTGATACTGTGTGATAGTCGATGTTTTTTCTCTGCAAATGAATGGTGTAAAACCTAAAAAGATGCTCCCTGCTCCCTGAAACATTTAAATAAAGATTAATCTTACATTTATTGGTGTCAGTATGGTCTATATACACATTCTAAATAAATCTGTAGTTCAAAACTTGAAAACAGAAAATTGTTATAAAAGAATTCCTGCAGATTACTGAGAAAGTATATATGATCAATATGTAAAGGTTAAGAAACAAGTTACATCAAATTAGTGAAAAACATTGTAATGTTATAAAGAGTAATCATATATTGCTCTAAGAATGCTTTAGCTCATCACAATTCAGAGCTGGCAGTGAAAGGGTTAACAACACACAGATGGAACACTGACCAGTCAGAGTCCTTGTCCTGCCTACACCAATTGCATGCGTCCCCTGTACTTTTTGTGCAAGCGAGTACTACTAGTAGGGGCCTACTTGTACTGCTAGTGATGCAATTTTGGCTTTAAAAGTTGCATTAGTGAAGCTAAAATATTTCTATTGGTAGAACTTGTAAAACCAAAATGGTCCACTAGTACTACTAGCAGGACCAAGATCATAGTTTTTTGTGTGTACTAGTACTACTGTAGAACCAAAGCAATCCACTAGTGCAACTAGTACAACTAGAACCACCACAATCACACATTATAACTACTACTGTAATATTTTGTGTGTACTAGTGGTAGTGGTAGCTGAACTAAATTGGTCCACTAGTACTATTAGTAAAACCAAAATGGTCCACTAGCACCAGACCACTAGACCAAGAACTAGACCAAGATCATATTTTTTTATGTACTATTACTACTATAAAACCAAAACAATCCAAAAACAATTCACTAGTACAACTAGAAGGACCACAATCACCCACTAGAAGAACTACTGTAATATTTTGTGTACACTAGTGCTACTAGTAAAATAAAAAAAAGGTCCACTAGTAAAACTAGTAAAACTAAAATGGTCCAATAGTATTACCAGTAAAACCAAAACGGTCCACTAGTACTTCTAGTAGGACCAAGATCATAGTTTTTTTGTGTGCACTAGTACTACTGTAGAATCAAAACAAAAACAAAACAAAACTACTAGTACAACTAGATGGACCACAATCACCCACTAGGAAATACTGTAGTATTTTGTGTGCACTAGTGCACTAGTGCTACTAGTAAAACCAAAAACATCCACTGGCACTACTAGTAAAACCAAAATGGTCCACTAGTACTAGTAGTAAAATTAAAATGGCCCACTTGTACTACTGGTGGCTACTCATTATACTCAGTAGAAATACTAGTTGGACCCAAATGGCCCACTACTACTAATAGTGGGGATTTTTATGTGTGCACTTGTAGTACTAGTTGGACCAAAATGGTTCACATTATGCAAATCAGGAGGTGGGGAAAGATATGCTGAAAAATGTCAGTGGTTCTCCAATTCAGTATTTAAAATTCCAACCAATCACAATTCAGGATTTAGTCATTTTTCCCACCTGCTTAATTTGCATACTGACTCAAGTACTACTAGTGAGGTCATGTGTGGCCTAATAGTAGCACTATTGCTGCTCAGACTCTCCTACTAGTACTTTTTGGAAGCATGAATATGCCCATTAGTGCTGCTAGTAAGACCATTTGTGGCCTACTAGTAGTACTAATGAGGCCATTTTTGGCCTACTAGGAGTACTAGTATAGCTCAGACTGTCCTACTAGTACTATAGGAAGCATGAAAATGCCCACTAGTGCTACTGGCCATTTGTTGACTATTAGCAGTACTAGTGTGGTTTAAACTGTCCACTAGTACTACCTGTAAGTGCAAATGTGACCACTAGTACTACTAGTGGCACAATTTATGCTTACTAGTAGTACTAGTGGGCACAAATATGCCTACTAGTACTACCAGTGAAGCCATTTTTGGCCTACTAGGAGTACTAGTGCAGCTCAGACCTTCTTTTAGTACTATTAATAAGTATAAATATGCCTGCTAGTACTATTAGTGGGCACAAAGATGCCCACTAGTGGAGAACTAATGTCAATGTGGAGGCGGTTGTAGTAGTTGAGATGATTACATTCACTACGGTAATGTTGACAACAGTATTAGGGTACTTACGGTACCTGTATTGGCCACTCGTGAAGCTGTATATCTGCAGTAAAAGTTCATAAGTAAACAGCAAGTCGACCTGCCTTGGCTCCGTCTCCGTGTACGCTTCTTTAAACCACAAATACCACAGCGGGAATAGGGGAATAGAAGCTGTCATAGTTTGAAATGATTGGTTGAAGTTTGGCCAAAGTGGCCAATCAAGTGCTTATTGGTTTAGGACAAGTTCAACAGGAAACATGGCTCATGTCCTGAGACGAATTAGAAGATGAAGTCTTTTAATTTAAAGGAAAATATGATGTTATAAATTAAATCAGTTCAATTAAAAAGGTCGTCATTAAATTCCACAAATCCAACGAAGACACAGTCAGCTGTAACATTTTATTTGATAGTTTCAGCTTTATCCTATAAATATGGAGATTGCTTTTTCTTTGCTTATCAAGGTTTGGACTGCTGGTTGGACAAAAGAAGCTGTGAAGTTGTCACATTGAACTCTGGGTAACTGTAACCACATTTACTACTCTTCAGTTTAGTTTTGTTTTTTGTTTTTTTAATAATTAAACAGTACATACTGTACCAAAAATAGGAAAAAATGAGCTCCAGAGCATACGGTCATTCAAGGCAATTTATTGACCGTGTGCTCCAGAACTCATTTTTTTCTTATTTTTGATATTTTTCCCCATTTTCTAAGAGGCACTGGTTTAGCTGTGTTCCTCGACTGAAGTGTGAATTCCCCTGTTTGCAGTACATACTTGTATGTCAGTGTGTAATACTTATGTTGTTTCTAGTTTTCCTATGTTGCTGGGTTTCTAGATTATTTTGTTACGTTTATTTCTTGTGTAACTGGTTTTACTTAGGTTTTTGTTTGTTTGTTTGTTTTCCCTAGTTATGTGTTGACTTTCCTGTGTTTCCTTCTGAGTTTCCAGTTTACCTTAAAAAAACATGAAATACATTAAAAATATTACATTTATGTAGGTTCCCATGGGAAAAAATCTTTAATACACAATAAAGTTATCAAAATGTATTTGATTAATTATAACCTTACAATGATACAAAATAAAACAACTTGAAACACCTGAAGTACTCCTAAATGCTGTGGGGTAGCATTCAGACCTGGCCTTTTAAGGCTTACAGAACCAAGTTTGAATGTTGACCAATCAACATCCCTGTCCCGCCTGCTTCATTAGCATGCAGTCCACTGGTAATACTAGTGGCTGCAAAAAAGGGTAGTGGTAGCACTAGTAGACTTTAGATGCACTGGTGCTACTCGTACAGCAGAAATGTATCACTTGAATTACAAGAGAAGCCATGTTGCCTCACTGGTATTACTTGTGAGGCTATAATGTCATAGTACTAGTGGCAAAGATGCTCACTAGTACTACTAGTTAGGCAGAATTGCACTACTAGTAGTACTAGTGCAGCTCAACATGTCCACTAGTACTACTAGTAAAGACATTTTTGCTCATTAATTCCACTAGTTAGGCCATTTTTGGCGTACCACTACTAGTTGAGCTAATTTTGACCACTAGTGGTACTAGTGACACTATTTTCCCTGTACTAGAAGTACTAGTAGAGGAAAAATACCTACTTGTAGTACTAGTGATATCTTTTTTACCTTACTAGTAGTCCTAGTGCTGTGAATTTTGCTTCACTAGTTGACACTTTTGCTGCACTAGTTAGACGATCTGGTGCACTAGAACTACTAGTCAGACAGTTTTGCACAACACTAGTAGTGCTAGTGCAGCTGAAAGTGTCTATTAGTACTACTAGTGAACAAAAAAGTGAACTAGTGGAGAAAAATTTACGCTACTAGTTCTACTAGTAAGATGAAAAGTTGTGGGACTAGTAGTACTAGTTGGCATTTTTGCCCAAAGTGGTACTACGAGTAAGAAAAAACTTGCATTACTAGTAGTACTAGTGGGCAATTTTAGGTGCATCAGTAGTAGTTGTGAGCCAAATATGCTGCACTAGTAGTACTAGTGAACATTTTTGCATAGTAGTACTACTAGTGGATTGCATGCAAATACAGATGGTGGGGCAGTTCAAAAAACCCAGACTACTGATTGGTTGTCTTTTTGAACTACAGAGCCAATAGGAAGTCCAAAGTAACAGCTTTATTAGCATTTTTGTGCAACTAGTGTGCATATTTGCACATACTTGTAGTACTACTCTATAATTTTTGGCTCACTAGTAGAAGTAGTAAGGCAAAATCACCACACAAGTACTTCTAGTGGACAATTTAGCTCCACTAGTTCACTAGTTAGGCAAGAAATCCTGCCACTAGTAGTACTGAGTGACCTTTTTGGTCCAACATGTTCTACTTGTACAAACATGTGGACAAGTAGTACTATTGTGTCATAAGAGTCAATTAGTACAGGAAAATTGTGTTTGATATTATGGAAATGTAATAAATGCTTAAAAGGCTTTCCATACAAAACTTTATCAATACACCTGTTGAATCTGCATGAACGTGACTATATAGATATTTCAATCTGCTGTCTGTCCACAGTCAAGCACAGCATGCTAGCTCAGCAGCTAACAACTAGCGTTAACTGTTACAGACTAAAAAGAAAGCTGTCTGTTACGTCGTCTAACTGTTTGACTAAGCATGCCATGAATATAAAATCTTGCAAACTCTTGTATATGCTGCTGACTCCTCCCCGTTACATGCAGGCAAGCTCATAGCAGCAGTGCAGAGAGGAGAACAGGAAGGATCTGATACTGAACGATGTTCTTCATTCTTTCTAAACGTTACTCAGTATTTTGATGTCAGAATTATGATTTAATTTATTTTCATTTTAGATTTGTTTCCAGTGAGATAATATTGAGTTTATTTAAAAACATTTGGAAATATATGCATAAAAGGTATCGATAATGATGGGGAGAAGGAGAATAAAAAAGGCAAGTAGATGAGGAAGATGACTAAAAGGCTGGAGAACATTTAAAAGAAAAGACAGATGCTTTTTTTTTGTTAAATGTTTACTTTTATTCTATTTTTTATTTCTATTGTACAGTAGGCCAAATGTTATAAGATGAAGGGCTGATAAGAAGTGAATAGCACAACGACAGTAGCCTTTTTTCACTTTATTATTTTTTATTGTCTTTTTATTTTTAAAGTGTATGCCAAGTTCCAATTCCAAGTACCATCTTTACTTAAATGGATAAAGAATAAATGTAGAAATCTATTTAATACAAATATAGAAGACCACAACTTTGTGTATATGTGTATAGCCACGTTTGTTTTTACTGGATTTGTTAAGGGTAAATGATTACGTTCATACCTGCCTGAATGAACTAGCATGCTCTTGAAATTAACACTAAAAAACATAAAAAATAATCAGTATTTTGTGATATCATCAGTAATATCATTATCATGAAAATTGCCAGAAATATTGTGATATCACTTAAGAGCCATATCGCCTACCCCTAATTGCCACACAGGCTACACTTAGATCAATGCAACGTTGCCAGTAGATTATACTGTATTTTTATATTGTGCTTCAAATTGATCACCTTTTAATTGAAAATAAGCATTTTGTTATTGAAGATATTGAAATGCTTGCCAGCCCATAACTGGGATTATCATTATCTAGATTTGTGTTGTGTTTTTGTTCCGTAATCTGTGTTAATAGTCCTGAGGGTATTTAGTTACATGTAGAATGACATTAAAGCACATTTTGTATATGGTCCCCTCATTTTAACACTCGCACCACCAAGACAATCTGAGGGACCGTTTGGGTGTTTATAATGCAAAGGACTCTTTTTCAGAGATGGAGAGTACTGAAAAATTGTAGTCAAATGTAAGTACTGCTACATTACTGAAATATTACTCGATTACAAGTAAAAGTATTGTGGTTAGAAAAATACTAAAGTTAAAGTACAAAGTATTCTTCTCAGAAACTACTCAGAGTATTTGTTACTTTTTAACTGCTGAAATCAGATTTTTGGACTTTTTTAATTAAAAAAAGACTCATATTGATTAATCGATTAATTAATCCTGTCACAATGTTGTCAGTGAAAAATAGGTGCAAAGGTGTTTGCACCTATTTTTCAATTATTGTCATTATTGATTAATCTGTTGATCATTTACTACATCAATCAATTAGTTCATTGATCTATAAACAGAAATTGTTGAAAAATGTCAAAACCAGAAAATATTCACATTTAAGAAGCCGAAATCAGAGAATCTGGACTTTTTAAATAAGAAAATAAGGTAACCCTTTCTTTTACAGTCCCCTAATTACTGTGTATTTACTGTGTAATTACAAGGTAAAAAGAAAGAAATTACAAGGTAACTAACACTGGTAAAATGATGGTAACTACAGAGTAAATACTAACTAATTGCCTTGAAATATCTCAACTATTACTAAAAAAAACCTCTGCATTAATGGGTAATTACTACCTGCATTATGAGGGTACCTACAGTAAAATAATAACACAATTACTATGTAAAAAGACAGAAATTACAACCTAATAACTGTGTATTTAGGGTGTAATTACAAGTCAAAAAGGAAAGAAATTACAAGGTAACTAAC
>JAPQLA010000005.1:2507181-2517730 GCA_029822935.1 Naso vlamingii | reverse complement strand
TATTTTTTTGCCTTTCGTATATTGTCTCAGTTTTCACGCAACATTTTGATATATTTGGATGGAAACCTTGGCGCTGGTGCTCTCTACCATGAGTAAACTTGAAGAGCAATTCCCTGCTCTAAGGGTGGCTTTACATTAGGGACCCAGGCCCAGATCAGAGTACATTTGACCCTAAAGTCCAGCTCATTTGATTAGTGTGAACACAAGTGTAACGGACTTGGGCAGGGTTCACAAACCGTGCCTGAGTCCGTTTGAAAAGGTGGTCTCGCAGCAGGATTCATGTGTATTCGAGCGGGAGATGTGAAAGTAACTGTGCCCAAACAAGGAAGTGAGCCGTTATGTGAAGGGCTGTATGACAGCATTCCCTGTTTTTGTTACTAACCACTCCTTGTGTCGACACACTGCTCCTGTTGCCCAGCAACCCTGACACAACAATTAACTTATGAGCAAAAACCAGACACAGATCATTTTTGTTTATTTTAATTGTTACATTGAAAACTTATTCTTCTAACTGCCACTTCTTCGTCCAATGTGTTCACTTGATAAAAAGTGTCTGTTACTTTTTCTTTGTTTGTATTAGTGGATTGCAAACCAACTATGTGCATACCGCCACCTACTGTATTTGACTTTGTACATGCACAAGTGCACTTGGGTATGGAACAACGTTATTAATGTGAAAGCTGTCAGATGGAGGGAAGGGAAGGGGAGAGCAATCGCACTCAGACACAACACGTGCCTGATGTAAAAAAAAAACAAAACCTAAGACTACCAATTTTGCGTAAGCAGGAGGGAGCACACGTTTCAAAACTTTTTATAATGTACTCAAACATAGAGCTAATTAGCTTCCACTTTATTAATATTCAGTTTCTTTCTTCAGACGGAAGAGGCTGACAGAAGAGGAGGAGAGAAGAAAACGTGAGGAAGAGGAGCAAGAGCAAGCGAAATGGGAACAGGCACAGAGAGAAAGACAGAGGAGGAGAAAGGAAGAGAGAAAGCGGTTGATGGAACAATTCCAATCAAAGAGAGAAAAGGATGAACAAAGGAGGAAAGGTGAGAGTGTGAGGAGAAAAGTTACAAAGAAAAGGGAGCAGGGAGGAGGAAAAAAGCCAGAAGGGTAGAAACAGCAAGTAGGGAAAGAAAGAAGACAACACACAAGGATGTTTCTTTCCTCCAGGGAACAGAAGTTGTCATCATGACATTTTGTTACCTTTCATTTTATTTAGATTTATTTCAGCACATGTATTCATGCCCCTTTGACACCACCGCTGAACTAGA
The DNA here is from genome assembly GCA_029822935.1 of Naso vlamingii. Taxonomy (NCBI): domain Eukaryota; kingdom Metazoa; phylum Chordata; class Actinopteri; order Acanthuriformes; family Acanthuridae; genus Naso; species Naso vlamingii. Next base: position 2,516,455 of record JAPQLA010000005.1, on the reverse strand, counting down.
GTCAAAACTCCAGCACATCCAAGCTGTAAATGGATCAAAAGTGTGTGATGATGACCAGCAGCAAAGATGACATTTCTATGCCTCTGGGTATTCACAGGGTACAGTGAGGTTCACTTTAACCCTCGACTCTCTTACAAGAGGTCTTCCTCCTGGAAAAAAGGTACCCACCTAGGTCCAGGTGGACTGGAACCTGGGTGGCTCTGGGAAACAAAAAACAAGGCGGCGGCATCACAGCAACAGACAGCGAGACAGTTTCATCAAGTAAAGCAAATGCACCGTTCACTGCTTTTTTTTTACATGGGAAACCACCGCTGTATTGTCCATTACATATGAGGGACAGGCACCAGTTTTGCTTAGTAGCCTTAGAGTTAGAATTAATCACTTTGGCTGATTATGTTCAGTAAGTAGCTAAGTGTGAGCATTTAAACTTTTAAAAGTAATAGTGAAAAAGTATTTTCTTCACACTCAGAGGTCCAAGGTAGGACAAAGTCCTTTCCTTTTCTTTGGATCCACAAAGTAAAAAACTGTACATTGGCCTACATTTAGCAATATAAGATATGGGCTGTATCCCTCTGATGTGCTGAAGGGTACATTTTTAGCTGTCTTCCCTTATTATTTGACTTGCAGTGTTTAGACAAAATGTCAAAATTTGTTGTATGCAACAGATGAACATTTGCAATATTCAACCACGTAACTGAAGTTACTTTTATTGGGGCACAGGCAAAGTGACAAATATCGGGAACACTTTCTGTTTTCGCCTGTGAAACATTAAATTAGCACAAACTTAAGGCTATAGTCTGAGGCATTAGAAGTCCCAGTGTTGGGCAAGCTACTTGGAAAATATAGTGAGCTAAGCTTCAAGTTACTCTGCGTTAAAATTAAGCTTTACTACACTGAAGGTATCCCCAGGGAAATGTAGCAAGCTAAGCTACGATAAAATGGCAAAAGCAGATTTTTTCATTTGCAAATCTACTTTTTTTAGCCCTACTTTATGTCGAATCAGCTATACTTCAGTGATAAGATATATATATTATTATAAACTAACAGACTCCCTGCTTTTTGGGAGGTTTGCTCCCTCCTGTCTGTCTTGTGTGTCGTTCTTGTGCTTATCTTGCTAATGTCTGTAAGTCGTGTTTCCCTCAATGTGCAATGCAGCCATCAGAGGCAGGCTGGGGCCTTGCCAAAAAAAGCCAATAGCAAAGCAACAAGCAGAATAAATTGCAGGATTAGTATGTGATGTCATGAGGAAGTGTTTCCCTCATCTATCAACCTTGGTTGTGGTGCCGGCATCATTCACCTTACTTATCCTCAGTTTCATCATCCTTACTTTTATCCAGACCTCCGCAGAAAAAAAGTCTCTTGCAATGAAAGCTCTCCCTGTAAAAATAGCTTGTAGCTTTTGTGGACGCTACCACACTACTCGGTCAATGGGTGCGTCTCAAGTCTCTTATTTGTCGTTTCCTCACTCCTTGATCCTTGCTTGAACTGAAAGTTGTTTTGGTGACACCATCTTGAGGACCGTCCAAAAGCTCTTACTTGTGCACCGAAGAGTGAGGAATGAGGAGTGATCATCGAGGAGTGATAAACGAGGATACACAGCTGAAGCATTTAAACGAGATAGCGGCGAAGCAGTTCAAGCTTAAGTGGCCCATATTCACTTCTTTCTTTTCACTGAATTAATTCAGACGTACTAACGTGAAGGAGTCAAGAGAGCAATGATATTTAACGCACAGAAAATATGAACATGATAATACATTAAAAAAACCATCATATTGGGAATAAGTGAAGATTGGAAAAACAGAAGAGGGGCTCTACATAGAATTTGTAGTGTTTGTGGAAATTATGAATGGGCCGTTATTTCCACAAACACTTGGCCTGATAAGAAAAAAACACAGCAGACAGCAGTATTGGGGATACACTCCAGCCACTTTCTGCAGCAAATCCAGCTGCTCTGTGTCATCATAAAGGAACGTCGCTTCATGTGACACCTCCGAGGAAAGGACGTCTCATTTCTCTTCATTTCCTCTCTCCTAACTTTGATTTCCTTGTGTCTTTCCACGCATCCATGGTGGGCGGGATTAAGACAAAAGGAAAGGACGCAAATGAGGGAAACATGGATGCAATTTAAGAGACTTGAGACGCACCCTATAAATCAGCTCCGCTACTGAGAAGCTATTTGACTCTGAAAGTATTAATGTTACGTACTGAGAAATATATAGAGAAGTAAGTATCGTTACTACTTACAGCAATGCTGCTGCCCATTACTGAGAAGTCCTTATGTACACATGGGAAGGTTTGTAATAGGGAGACTGTGTCACAGGAATGCAATCCTTTTTGGGACTGAACCCCCTGAACAGCGCATAGAAGGCATCTCTTGGGTGGCAATGCATGAGGGGCAGCCCTAGCGCCCCTCTCCAACCAGTTAGAGAGGTAGCAGGAGGGTGGTTTCTTTCACCTTGGTGTTGAACTCTTCTGAAACCTGCCAACAGGCCTTTGTCCCAAGTTCAGTAGGGTGGAGTTTGGCCTGGTGCTTTCACCTTAATAGGCTTTCACATGTAGTCTGAGAAATTTTAGAAAGATTCTTGGAGAAAACAAACTCAGTGAACCCCTTGAACAAACTCGGAGAAGACGGACAGAAGACGGAGCTTGATTCCTCGAGTAGGAGAGGAGAGGGTCTTGCTGTACCACAGTAGTGTGCAGCAGTTTCTTCAGAAATGTGACAAGTCTCTCCAAGCAAATCACTCAGTCTCAGTCATTGCCCTTCTGGACAATCCCCAGTCAAAAGGGACATCCCTAGTACAAGTTCCTACCATGTACAGAGAACCTGCACTCCTTAGGACAGGAGTTAACAAAAGACTTGATGCATTTTTCTGCCTTTCTTAAAACCCAAAAACATGAAAACAAGTACAAGCACTTTACATTGTCTAAGCTAATGTTGTTTGCTAATGTTAGTGTAAAGTCATGTCTTTGAATTAATGGTAACTCCATTTTATTTAGGGTTACAGGTAACACTAGAAGAAACCAGTAGGGTTCCTACACACCAAACTGATAACAAAGAACTAGCTGCAACCAAAATAGGCTGTTTCTTTGTGTACTTGCTTTCGCAGGGTTCTGTGTTACAAATTAGCCTGCTGTACACATTACAAAATCAGCCAGTTTGAGACTTTCCTAACAGCACATCCATAAGTCCATCATTTGCTTTTGTCCACTGATCTGGGAATGGGTCGTGGCGGTTGTAGTCCCTGCCAGACACTCTTCTTACTGCCACTGTTCTCTGCCCCCTGGTGTGTCCTGAGGCATTCCTAGATGGGAAAAATGGATCAGATAGGATATGTAATCCCCCCAGGGAGTTCTGAGTCTAGCCTAGGATGTCCACCCAGTTGGATGTCCCAGGAGTAGAGATGCTAACACCAGCTTAGCCAGCATTCAGCGTCAAGTAGCAGCATCTCTACTTCAAGCTCAATCCAGATTTCCAAATCCTCAGTCTATAATGAAGACTGGGTCCAGTCACCCTATGGAACATACTCATTTGGACCACCTCTGTGCAAAATCTCTTTCTTTTGGTCACAACCCAAAACTTGTGACAATAAGCGAAATGAATTGTCATCTCTGTTATCCCTGGTCTTAATCTGATATATGGGATTTTATGTTTTGTCCTCTCTAGCCGAACTAGACTTTCTGCGAATGGAAGAGGCAAGGAGGCAGGAACTTGAGAGCAAGAAGCTACAGGAGATGGACGAGAGTGAGAGGATAGAATACCTCCAAAGAAAAGAGCAGGAGGAGAATGACAGGAGGACCAAAGACGAAGAGCGTAAGAGGACAGAAGAGGAGGCCGCCTCGCAGGCTGCAGAGGAGGCCAGACTGCAGGCAGACTTGCTTGCCAGGTATACACTGCATGTGTGTCTGCCTCCTAAAAATCGGGCTATTATTATCATTTTATATGCATACTGATTTAAGTATTTTGAAGGATTATTTCTTTTATTCTCTTTATGAAAGGTAACATAAATGCTATCTATAAGAAGAGGGCAGATGGCATTTTCAATAAGTTAAAATAGATTTTAAAAAATGAATACTATACATGTCTCTTTCTGTGTCTCTATTTTATTCTGTTCTCCCTGCAGACATATGGCACTGTTGCAGCGGCAATTGGCTTTCAAAAGGGGTATTGAGTTTGAGGCTGGAGGTCTAGAGAAAACCCAGGGTATTTCCAGACCGTGGATCTACTCTTACTTCAATTTGTTACAGTCACTGAGTCTACCTAAAGCTGAGACCACAATCCTGTGACCTTGAGCCTAAAGTTAAGATGTTGCTTGACATTTATTTTTGTTTGATAAAATGGTTCATGAATTTTGGAAGATGATTCAACCTCATGGAACGCATTCAGTAATGGAAAATGAGCTAACACAAATACACATAAGATAACACAAATGAATAAGAATATTAAAGACAAACTGTGTATGAATAATAACTCCATATAGCAAAAATACAGCAGGTTGTCTACTTATAAAAAGGTCATTTGTTCAACACCAGGATGAGATACTAAACCTCAAATTGTTCTTTCATTGGTGAGTGTGTCTGTTTTTAAAGAGAAGGGGCACTGTATTGACGCCCCTGCCATTCGTGTTTGGTTGGGTGAAAGTTGCCATGCAGAGTAAAATGTTTTAAGACTTGGAAAGTGCTAAATAAATGCATATGAGAATGAAATAAAAATAAGGGGAACGGCAACAGCGAAAGTAAGGCCAAAATCAAGACCGTTCTGTCTGATGAACATGACAGTTCAACTACAAGATGATTGTCACAAAAAAATTTGTTAACAGTCCCACAAAGCTTTAATTGTATTGTGAATGACAGTAAAACTTCAACCTCTACAAACAAAACTGTTCAAATAACAAGAATTACAATTTGTACTTTTCTTTGAGTTTTTATGACATTGTAATGTAAAGGCTCACAAATACATACGTATCTGTCATATGCCTTTATTGTCAAAGTCCAAAATTCAACTATCTATATTTTTGTTAGAGGTTATTTCTATAATCAAATCTCAGCCTGTATGAAGAGGAATGAGCAATATAAAATCTTGAAAAGCTAATACAAACAGATTGAGACCCGTTCCAGTGAACTGTGGCAGAGATTAGCTGTAGTAAGACTGTGGATATCCTTCCCTGCTGATGGCAACAAAAGCTACAGCTGAACTAAATACTCAACTTTCAGCAGGCAAACACACATGGCAGGTGCACCAAGGGATCGCGACACAAAAGGTTTTTGGATTAACCACAATTCTTTAGAAGAAGAACAACTATTAAAGGATATATTTAAAGAAAAACTGCACTTTTTGGGGAGTTGAATGAATGAATGAGCCTTTATTGTCACTTATACAGAAGTACAAGCAAAATTACAGCAATCAACCCGTCCGTACATGTACAGACAGGACAGGAAGACTGGGCATTAAATCATCCACAAACCCTTTGTAAGACAAGAAAATAGATGCCTTTCCCTTCTCTGTATGTTCAGTTGGTCGCTAGATAGCTGCCTTGCGCTGGCAGTTTTGCATATTCAGTGAAGTACTGGGCATACACCATTACTGCCCTCTAAAGCTCCTAAAACACACCCAAATAATCTCCAACATGCTCCATCTGCATGTTGTGACCTGCATATTAACTACACTACAGACACTATGGACACTGTGACCAGTCAGGCCATACAGTCGTGAATGTGGTCACCACATGGTCACAGCATATAGATGGAGCATTCTGGAGATTTTCAGATGTGTTTTAGGCTTATGAACTAGATGACAAAGTTAGTTTCGCCTTGGAAAAAATAACTTTTTACCACTAATACTTCTCACTACCTTTGTAATGGTTCCTCTTTTGTGTTTGCATGTCCGTATGGGTAAACAAAAACTGAAATTCATCTGTCAAAACAGCTGAGAACCGGCGATGCAACGTATCCCCCCCCCCCGAAGACCAATATGCTGAATCTGTTCCCTAAGTTAAAATGTCCTCTTCGAGCATTTTAAACATTGATGTTTAAAAGTTATAATACATACATACATGATGGTAAACTGTTGACAGAACAGATAGAAATGTCGCTTTCCACCATGTTTATGCTTGTCAAACAGGTAACAGTACTGAGTGTCGAGTTGTCTTCAACTCAAATAAAATGTTACCTTTTACTTCACTTGGCTGGTTCACCACACTCTGCTGCTGTGGCAGCGGACATGTCCAGCCTCTGAGTATTACATTAATCATGGCAACTTTAACGATATTCATCGCTACAGCCAAATGAGCGCAATAAAGCTGCCATACCGTTGATTATTTGGGGGAAATAGATGTGTAACATTAGACTGATGCATAAGCAACGGAAACTGAATCAACAGTTGATGCCTGACTGAACAACTTTCCCCTTTTTTTTGAAACTTAAGGTGGCAGCCCGTTAATGCTGCGGGTAACGTACCCTTGCAACTGAAATGTTCCAAATTTAAATCACTTTGAGCAGGAAACTATAAGCTCTTGCTTGAAAGTTTGACATTAACCTCCTGAGACCCAAGCTTTTGTTTTGTGTGCATTTTTGATTTCTACTAGTGATGTGGGATTAGTAGAAACTGATAAATATATAAATTAAAAATTGCCTTTGAACAATAAGTAGTTTTCACAAAAAATGGTGTCCTCATATGAGGATATCGGGAAATAATTTATTATAAAACACAATAAAGTCACCATTGTGTAACAAAGTATAAAACTTTATTTTACTGTCTAAACTGGGCAAAAAAATTCAGCAAACAAATTGTAAACAGTGCAAAACATCTCCATTGCATAAACATCTTGACTTGGACAAAACATCTCCATTGGACAAAACATCTCCTTTGGACAAAACACCATGAACAACTGAAAGCATCAAAATGGGTTTGTTGTCATACCACTTCATAACACATACCTTCCCATCTCCCCTGGTAACTAATGTTGAGGCACCATCATCATCATCATCGGTTGGCTGCGGAGCAGACGACCACTAGCTGCCTCCACTCCACATGGTCCGGGGCAAGCTCAGTCTCTTGAGATTCTTTAATGAGTCCTTCGTTGTCCCCCAGCAGCTGTGGTCTGAGGCTTTGCTACTGGTCCTTCATTCTGTCTACGAGAGACTGCTTCCCTGTTGTCTCCCCTTTGTGGTGTGGATTATACGTTGTGGTTTTCATAATCATTCGAGCTCCAGAAATTAAGGCACGAGGCTGAGGAACTTCATCCTAGCTGTTTCATGGTTTTGTCACTTGGAAGCTTCTGCAGTGCTTTGATGATGCGGCAGTACACCTGCCTCTGCAGCATTTGATCCACAGCTTTCATGGTTGTGAAAAACTGATCACAGTATACTTTTGTTCCAGGATGCAGATTTTTACACAGACGTTCAATGACCAAGGCTCCCAAACCCAGTCCCTCTGCTTCCTCAACCTGTGAACTCAGTGCGTTTGCACCTTGATAGACTTCAAAGTCCAGCATGATGGCATCCACTGAGGCCAGCACAAAGTTCCTTTATGCCAACTGGATTGGGCATTAGTGGCACATACTGTCAAAATGGACAAGCTCCTGTAAATGGGATCATCTGTTCATCAGTTGACACAGATTCTGGTTTAGCCTGACACAAGCAGCCATTGAGAATGCGGTCCATGAAAGGCCTCACCTTTCAGAATCTGTCGGTTTTTATCATGTCTTCTGAGATGTCATAATCAATGACTACTTTCAGATGTTGCCTTAGTTTGAAAAATCTATCACATGATTTTGTCACAAATGGCAGGAATTCAGAAGGTGCTAGACCAGAACAGCCTCACATGTGGGTGAGGCACACAAGACAAAAATATGATTCTCCAAAAAAAAATTATTGAGCTCATCAACTGAAGTGTTCAGAGATGTATCACTGGTAGGTAGTGACATAGCATTTGTGCAGTCAGCAATGAGTTTCATCTGGTGAAACTTCAAAAACAGATATGAGTTTTGATTCACTGTCACTATTATCACTGCTCTGCTGGTCAGATCTATCATCACTGCTCTGCTGACCAGCTTCTGGTATATCAAATGGAATATGATCTCCATCAATTGCAGGGTCATCACCATCATCCTCAATCCTCCAGCTCAGAGTTGTCTCCTACATTTGCATTTAGCAATCTCTCTGCTCTTGACAGAGGTATGTACTCTGGACATAAGAATAATAATAATAAAAAAAAAACTTACTTTATACTCATTTGTACCACAAGAAAACTGAAGCTGTTTACTTCCTTTCACATGAACAAAGTCCCAACGTCCTCACATGAGTACTCAAGTTTAGCAGTATCGTAGCTTGTTACTATTGCTAAAATTTGTCAAAATGGTATGCCATTTCAAGCTGCAAACACTTTTAAGCATAAATAAACAAGTTTCAACCACGAAATTTGATTAGTATTTTTACCTTGTCCACTTTTCTGTCGGGACTCACCACAGAAGCAGTTAGCTGAGACTGCAGCCATCTTGTTTTTTTTGTATTTTTGCGTACTGTGCTACTGTGACCACTAGATGGTGGAGGAAGTGCCCCTGAATGAGGGCAACAGGTCTAAGTTGAGTAGAATCAGGTATTATGGTGCAGGAAAGCCAAAATGTAATGTCTCCCTATGAGGACGCAGGGTCTTACGACACTTACCTCTAGATTTTGAGACTCTTCCTTTGAAATTAACAACATTCATGTTAAGTAAAAACTTATGTGATACATGCTAACTAGGGATACATTGACAACTAACGTTTACCTTAACATTACTTATGAGCAACTTAACATTAGTGCAGAGAGTCCTTATAACATAGCATTAGCTAGTGACATAACCAGTAAGGTTAGTTCGCCAAGTTTGTGCGGTAACTTAATGTTAAAGTAGCTATAAGGTCTACCATGCAAACAATAACGTAAACTTGGCTTGCTCTTCAGATATTAGTATTATGTTACGATTACTGTAAGAATCGAACATTTACCTCTAAATTTTGAGACTCTTTCTCTGAAATTTGTTCCTCAAGTTTCTAACTTTGCAGCAGCTTCTCCATATATAGACCTCTTCCGACATACTAGACCTCTTATCATCTCTTGCTCTGAACCGGATCTGACTGGATTAGCGCGAGCTGTTCATGTGTCAGTTGATATTTCTGGTATTAATGCACTGCTGTAGACTGCTGTCTTGGGGAACTATTTTACTTGGCGGAAGAATGACAATTTAATTTTCATAAATAATGTTAATCGCATTTTGTCATGCCCTCTCTTTTTCTTGTAT
>JAPQLA010000005.1:2077384-2087795 GCA_029822935.1 Naso vlamingii | reverse complement strand
GCTGGGAAAAGACAAACCTGCTGTAGCTCCAGCAGATTTTAAGAGGTTATAGTCCACACAGCCAGCTGTCAGACTTGAAACACAACAGATGAACTTCAACTCTCTATCTCTCGGAAAGCACACGAGGAATAATGACATCGTCTGAGCATACTTTGTGTCTGATCAACACTAAGCCTGGGATTCAATGCCTCCATCTGCAACCAAATCTGGCACAGTAGCTTCAATGCTGAGGTGATCACCTACTGTCTCCATAACAACGAAGCGGGCCGACGTGGTAGACAGCTTGCGAGCCCGTTCTGTTGGTGTCTCCAATCACTATCTGGCTCACTGGTAGGTGGTCTCTATAGGACAGGATTCCCGTGTCATTAGCCCTGTGGCAGACAAAATAAATAAATAAATAAATAAACAGTAACACGGAGCCCTCAGAGGCTGGATGCCTTTATGGGGGTCCAGATAAAGGCATCCATTCTTCTACATTAGCACAGGGCGCAGAGTAAACACATTAAAAAGGGAGCAATCTATCACAATGCAGACAACTGCCGCTGGAAATATGCAAATTGAGCAGAATCGAGAGAGGCTTTGGAGTGGATTAACATACCCGAAACAAATACACTCACAACGTCTAGTACGGCAAAACTATAACGCAGCCTTTTGATGATCTGCCCGATCAAAATTGTAATGTTATGAATAGGCCGTAGTTTATCATTTTAGGGTAAACACTGGTTTTACCAAATTGTCGAGGACAGACGCAGACAGATGCAGAAGAAAGCACTAAACAGATTCCGGACTCTGAGCTGCTGCGGGTGCTCTGTAAGTGGTTTTAGCGATTTAGGGATTTTCTCTATGAACACAATTTGTTGAACGCCTAATCAATTAACGTACTAATTAGCTACGAGTTCTAAAGAAAGTTCTATCTCTGCAGTCTGTCTTTATATTAACTCAGGGGGGCAGTTCTGGATATACCACAGAGCGATTAGGAGACAGCTTTGATATTATTCGTGCTTTCTTTTCCTGCAGAAGTCTGTTTATTTAGTATGTGGAACCGCCGTATTTGGATCAGGAATGGGATACTGTAAGTGTGAGAGAGACACACACTCCATTTAAGGACATTGAGCTAAAACTAATGTAGTGTAACGTGACAGTCTTTGTGAAGAATACAATGTTCAGGTTTTCATTGAAAGTATTTAAGAGGTGTTGATTCGACAGTATGATGACTGTGGAGACTGTGGCTTGCGGTGCTGCTGAACTGAAGAGGTATGATGATTTCTTCAGCTGATACCGACAACTGATAAGTAATCTCACATTTCTGTATTTAAAAGTGGATGACAAACTGTGTTTATGCACATCTAAGGGGCGGAATGCTAAGGATGATTTCATATTTCAGAGCTCTGACCAAACAACAAACAAAACTTCTGAAACTGTGAAAAATGTCCACACATGCGACCAGTGTTGGGTTAAGGGACATGAAAAATGTAGCGAGCGAAGCTACCAGTTACTCCACATCAAAATAAAGCTTCGCTACACTGAAGCCATCCCCAGAGAAATGTAGAAAGCGACGCTATGAGAAAATAGCAAAAGCAGCTCGCTACTTACAAAGCTCCTTTTTTTTAACTTTATGTCAAATCAGTGCTATCTTAGTGATAAGAAAAACTGTCGGCCAAACAAATATTCAGGCCAAATTGTTGTCAGTTAAAATGGTTAATATAGAATAACAGAAAGCCTCTGCTTATTTTCACTGAAATCGGCTCCCTGCTGTTTCTCTCGTGTGTCTTTCTTGTGTATATCTCGCTACTGTCTGCTCGTTGTGCTTTCCTTCTACAAGCATGGCAAGACACGTGAGAGATGGGTCAAGAAGTGCGATGTAGCCGATCACGGGCAGAGTAGGGCGGGTCTTGCAAAGAAAAGCCAACAGCGAAGCAGCAAGCAGAATAAACTGTAGGATTAGTACGTGATGTCAGGAGGAAGCGCTCCCCTCGTCTACACGCCTCGGTGTGGAGCCGGCGTCAGTCACATTACTTCGCAAGACTTTTAACTCACACAAGCACAAGAGCACATATCACACCTGTCTTAGCTTCCCTTCACTGGCTGCCAGTGTTGGGGATCGACAGACTTCCTCCCTCCTTCCCTCGTGTGTCCTATGTTCGCTGCTCCCCCGTGTTTCCTGTTTGTTTGTCTGCTGTGTGTTTTGTGTCTGTCACCTCTGGGTATGTTATGTGAGCGCGGCAGCTGAGTTCCTCCGCCCTTGGCACTCTGTTTGCACACCGGTTCTTCATCAGCTCATCAAGAGTCACCTGCTATCAGCCTACTTAATCCCAGCGTTCACTCCCAGCATTCGTCGAATCGTCAGTTGTGCCTCGTGGTAACGTACCAAACTTCGGCTCTTTATCTAACCTGAATTTCACCTAGGGTGTCAAATTTTTTGCCTCTGCTCTCAACTTCAGATCCGTGTGCTCGGCCAAAAGGATTCCCGCCTCAGTCCTGCCTGCTCCGCTCTCAGCCCAGCCTGCTCTGCTCTCAGCTCCACCTGTCATTCGTCTGCCCCTGGAGTTTTTTGTACATTTTTCTGCACATTAAAATTGTTAAACTTTCGATCCCTGAGTCGGAGTCGTGCACTGTGGGTTCAAGAGCAGTTGAAAACGTAACAACCAGTTAATTTTAGAATCCATTTTAAAATTTTAGTCCTTACTTTTAGAGCTTTGAACGGACAAGCCCCTTCTTACATCTCTGACTTGATTCATGTACATTCTCCCTCCTGCAGCCTGAGGTCAACAAGTGAGAGGTTGCTTGTGGTTCCACACACCTGCTTTAAGACCCGAGGGGATCGCTCCTTTCAAGTCGTAGCCCCTAGGCTGTGGAATGCACTCCCCATCTCTTTACGTCGCTTAAATTCTATTGATGCATTTAAAAAGCAGCTGAAAACTCTTTTATTCAAACAGGCTTTTGGTTAATCGAGGGCTTTTGTAGCTGTTTGATTCTTGGTTTTTATGTTGTTTTTATGTTTGTTTTTATATGTGAAGCACTTTGTGATTTTTATCTGTGAAAAGTGCCATACAAATAAACTTTACTTTCTTACTTACTTACATTACTTATCCCCAGTATTACCCTTATATTCATCCAGACCTCAGCAGGAAAAAAGTCAGCCCAATCAAAGCTTTAACTGGGAGAAATAGCTTGTAGCTTTTGTGAACGGTACCACGCTACCTGGTCAATAAATCAACTCTGCTACTGAAAAGCTATTTGACTCAGAAAGTAGTGACATTACCACCATGCCACTGAGAAATGTAGTGAAGTGCTAGTGCCCAACACTGCATGCAAGATGTTATTTTTCTCCTCTGCGACTGCGTGTCTCTACAGGCGCAGTAGTTTTGCGTCAAGAGCTCAACAACAGTGCGCTGAGCTGCCAATGAAAGCCCATGAAAGCCAAGCAAATGAAAGCAATTTTGGCTTCGTATTAACAGCTCTATATATTGACTAAAATGTCATTATCTGTATATTAAAAAAGACTTCATAGTTTGCAACATTGGGCTGATAATTATCTTGCATTCCTTGTTTTTCATCCTGCCCTCAATCATTTAAAAAGGATGGAGTAGAGATGGAGAAGAATAGAGACATCTCTTATAAAAATATAAACATTTAAAAAAACAAAAGACAATATTTTGGGGGGCTAGAAATGCAAAATTATATCTGTTTGCAATACGTACCATGTGTCTGCGTCAGCATCACAGTTACAGAAGTAGTTCATGTCCACACAGTTCTCCTCCAGGCTGCAGGAGCACTGCTGGACTCCAGGCAGGAAGCCTCCCCAGTAGCTTCGTCTCTCTCCTTCTCGGTCCAGCCACCAGGACAGTGGGCTGCCATCTGTAACAATGCACCAGACAGTCAGTGGCCAGAGCAACAGCCTGATGCCTGCCGCTGCCAGATCTCAAGTTCAAGGTCATGGATCATATTTGGAGGACTGCATTGTTTTGCTTCACTGGCTTTATCTTAAAATGCAAAAAGTATAAATGGGAACGCAGTGGAAAAAATGGAAAAATGAAAGATTTATAGATAAGCATGCTACAAGAATTCTGTTCCCTCAGAGAGAGCCTTGCCGGGAGGCTTACATAATACGGGACGTAACAATGAGAATAAAATTAAAATTATGCAAATAAAACTAGTTATGAAGGGTAGGAACAAGATCTTACAAAATCAAAACAAACAAAGGTTTAAATATTTGAAAAATTCTAATGAGAGATCAGGCATTCAAAAAATAGGAAAATACAGTCATCCTCTTTTTCATTTGAAAAATAGAGCAATATGCAAGGTATACTCTATACATGAAGATACTCCCACACAAGTATGCAGCTATACATACACGCATACCGTACATCCCACATGTTTACATAATAAATTTATACAGTACCTCATACACACACACTCTCACCAGTGCAGCAGCCAGGATTATAAAAATAAAGTAATGAAATATAGAAGAACAAAGCCAGAGGCTTCAGCCTAATGAAGATAAATGACTTTGTGTTGTATAAAATGTTGAAAAGAAACAAAGGTCGTCATTAAATGATATATATTGCATATACATAATATGCCCTTTAAAATGAGAAATAAAATACAGTAAACATTTTTCTTCTTTGCAGTTAAATAAAAGAAGAGAGAAATTTCCACTGCAGATCAATGAATCATAGTTATAAACCATTTTTTGCAATAACCACTGGACACACAACGATAGGAATGATTTACTAAAGCTTTGCATGTGGAGAAATGTGCAAACTTCATTTCACCCGCGAACAAATGTGCAATCTGATCTCACACCGAGTATCGCATTATTTAGATTAGGAAGATAGCGCACACTGTCGATTTAGCACCTTTGCCTTAATTAATGTGCAACATGGATCATTTTTGCACGAGTGTGCAAAACACAGGGAGGAGACAATGCAAATAAATTAATTTAGCACACGCATTGCAACTAATCAACCCTCAAAGCGATTTCAGTGACTGCAGTTTGCATCTGAATTTAATACATTTGAAATGGAGGTGTTAGTCTGCCCAGTGTGGTGCAAAGACAGCTGCTGTTATTGGGGAGATGAAGAGTCATAGGCGAAGTGAAAGACTATGTAGAGAACGTGATTTTACCACTTGTGTTAACATTTTTGGAATGAAAGAAGAGAAATGAATACCTATCATCTATCCAGTGATGCAATTTTGGAGTTTTTGGATGAACTAAGAGTTGATTTAGAGTCTCGTACGAGACTCCTTCATGAATAAAAGACATAATTTAGCATAACAATAATATGATAAAATACAGTTATTTTATTGTGTGTATTTTTGTTGTCCTTATTTATGTTTTTTATTAATTTCATTTTGAGAATGGCTCTTATCTGTTTTTGCACGTGAACTCTTGTGGCAAACAGCCAAGCAAAACAGAACATTTACAGACAGTGTAGCCTAAAGAAAATTAAATCGATATTCGTCTCCTTATTACTTTTTTCTTTTCGCAGTTGGTGTCTCTCCTCCCTTCTCCTCCCTCTCCATTTCATTTTGGTCATTCTCTGAACTCTTTGTGGCGGAAACCATTAAAAAATGTGAAACCTTCATTTAAATCCTGTCCCCTCCACCATGTTTGCACCTGTTGTCAGTCACACAATTAGACCTGCAACGATTAATCGAATAATCGATCGACTGAAAATTAATCACCAACTATCTGATAATCGATTAATCATTTAAGTCATTTTTTTACATAAAAAAGTAAAAAGAATCGGTGCTTCTCTGTGTCATTTATGATCATAAATGAGGAGTCTTTGTGTTTTGGGCTGTTGTTTGGACAAAAGAAGCAATATGAAGTCTTTACATTGGGCTCGGGGGAACTAAGATGCACGGTTTTAGCACTTTTTTGACATTTCATGGAATAAACAATTAATCGTTAAATCGTAAATATAATCGGCAGATTAATTTATAATGAAAATAATCCTTAATTGCAGCCCTACACACAATTATTCTTAGTAGATTACTTGCAACAAAATGTGCATTATGTTAGAGTGCACATGCAATTTAGCACTCTGTATTTGGGATCTTAGTAAATCAAGCCCTATAGAGTATCTGCACATTTACCGTTGGCAAAGGTTCTGATACACCAATCCTTCGCAGGTCCCAGAGAACAAGAGGAATTAAGAAATCCAGTTATTTCAAAATGACCCAGAAGAGACTGACTGTGCCCTCATACATGCTAACATATTTATTTTGGAACATGTGCCCTCTTGCAGTCCTTTATTACCACAAAGCAGCACAAATAGCAGCGAGGGCCACTCCTGAAAGAGAAGATAAGAGACAGCGTGACTGCTGCAAGGTTGAGTAACAGTTTGCGAGCTCAGATTTTTAACGCTGTTGCTGCTTCTGTTCCTGTGGTGCAACTTTTAAGTCTATGAAAAGTTCCAGACAGGCCAGGCATTCATGGCTTTTAAGGGTTGATTGTATAACCAGAGCGCCTCATTATTGCACAGATTCATGTTGATCTTACTGGCAAGGCCAATCATATTAAAATACAGTGTTAGCTCATCTTGCTGTGTTTTTATACAGTATGTAGGCCACAGCCCCTTGACCTACTAGTATAGAACAGGATATGCAATACATACACACACACACACACACACTCATACAGACATGTACTTCATCCTGATTCGCATGTATTATCTCATTTTCTTGACTGTTTTCACCTTCATTAAAAGCCTGAACAGGGACGGAGCTGTAAGTTAGCACAAGCTAGATGCCCTATAGTCATCAGTTATCTGTATGGTCCTTAAACAAATAGACAAACAAACAAATAAATAAATAAAAACTGTGCTGGGAGCTGAGGGCTTATACACCCTCTTTCTATGAAACCAAGATAAACACATTACAGTAAAGCGAATATAAATAAATATATCAAGAAAGAGAAAGTCAGGACAAATTGAGTGAAGAAAATGGGAAAAGAAAAGAATCAACAGTTATGAAAACACACAAAGGAGGTTTAGTTTCAATTCATTTCCTTTCTGAAAAATCTCTTAAATGTCTTAAGTTCCTCATGTGTTGTGCCCTTTGTACTTTAACCAAAAGGGTTATTTTCTTCGTTGCATAAATTTTCATTTGTTTTGATTCTCTGCTGACATTTCATGACACTCTGTCTGCGGCTGTTGATGAGGCTATGAAGCCATAAAGGCACAAGTCATTACCTCCACTATGGGGTTAAGTGGTCCAGCTTCAATCATCTGTCACACAACGTGACCCTGCATTGGAGATGAGGCCGGCGAGCACGGAAAAGCCCATTACGCTACATGTCACAATACATAATCAAGTGTCACATGCCATGGTGCTTTCTCTCTTACCGCGCATACATTATAGTTGCATTAGCCAACATTTTTAATGTGCGGACACACATGTCATATTGGTCTATGTCACCAAGTGGTTCTGAGGCAGCCGAGGCACATCCCATCGCTCTGTGTGAAATTCTGCTCTTGTGTAGATAACACAACAGGAGCTCATGGCCAACGACCAACCGAATGCCGACCAAAATTCCAAGAACAAAACTTACTTGAATTAAGCAGTGAAATGCAGGCAAGAAAGGAAATAATGTGTGCTCAAACAACGCAGGCAAGCCAGGCAACATTTGCATTACAAAGGCAGAAAATAAGACACACTTTATTGTCTTTACCCTCTATCCCTGTCCTTCCACTTACTGCAGGCATACCTCATCCAGTTTCCCCCTTCACTGCTGCTTGTTTTAAAAACACCATCCAGACACACTGAACAGGTACACAAATAAGAAAAGGGAAGCAATCAATACTTCCTGAAGGAGAGGTGAGTCTTACTCTCTCCCCCAAATTGGCTCGATATTTGACAGGACTTGTTCTCGGCAAGAAAGCAAACGCATTTTAGTTCCTCCTTTTCTAAAATAAATGGAAACAAACATTTTGAAAATTGGTTCATAAAGCCCCACAAGCAGCCACTAGAGTCTGCAATGTTGATTACACGCACAATACAAAGCAGTTGGGAACAAACAGCAACCGTGGTGCAGTTTCGCAGCTAAAATGGTGTTAATAACTAAAATAGCTATGAGTGATATTACCGAACATGATACTCATTCAGCAGATACTTTTATTCAAAACAATTTACAGTCTGTGATTTCAACTGCAGTGGAGATGGCTGTCATCAGAAATTTGTATTTCATCAATATCAAACAAACAAACAGGGTGTGTGCTTCTAAAAGTGCTTTCTTTAATTTGAAAACATAGAACAGACGAGATCTCAGCAGCTACTGGTTCTATAGGCCAACCTCATCATTCTGAACTCCTGTCTAGCTCCTTGTTTGTATGAACCACAACCAGCCAGACCAGTCAGGTGGATAAAGATGAGTGTGCTGTACGCCCTAATGAAGGTTTTCTAAATGCCAAGTTGCCTCACACAGTATGCCTGTACACAAGTATCAACGCCAACCAAATACTGCTGGACACTAATAAGAATGTGAAAACAACAAGCAAGACTGAAGAATAGACAATAAGGAGAGCACCAATTTGCTGTTGTGAATGTTAATCAATTCCCCGTCACGTTAAAAGTTACATAGTTCTCCTCTAAGCAAACTTAATTCGTTATGGGTGGTAATTAAGAAAAAAATAGGCCTTTATTAATGTTAATAGGACAACAGTTGAACGCCATTACAAGGACGTTAAATGACTGAACATCTGTGTTTTAAGTGACAATATCAGTAGAGCAGAGCATGACAGCAGAGATGACAGAGAGATGACATGTTATATAGCTCAGCTCGACAAATGGAGGTGAACTTCAGAAGTTTTTGGCACATGCCTGCATCTGTAATCCCAGAAGGCCGCTTCGAACAGCTGTGGTTGTTGTTTCTCCCTGTAAATTAGCATGGAAAGTGCGATTTTGTCTAAAAATTAATTTAAATATGCTGTTAAGCGCCTTTGTTGTCAAAAGTGATATTGTCCGTGTCTGGATGCTCAGGAAAGTGAAGCGCAGAGACACTTTTACTGTCGTCCACAGGACATGTCTGTGCTCAAACAACAAAGGCCACCATTACAACATTCATACTGTGTTCATGCAGCAATAAAATTGCCTGTTTTCTGTCTCACTTTGATGTCTGGTGTGATAATGAACTTGTTTGTTGTCACATGCATGGCACCTAGGGAATCTGGGACATGAATGTTTCATGATTCTAAGAGCAAATGTTGTTCGGGCCACCATAGGTGCCAGAGCAGTTCGAGATGAATGCACACAAAAAGATAGGAGACTGCCTTTCTTGTTATTGTGAAAATATAATAAGAAGAGCGAAGCAGAAGGCAGGGTGTCGAAGGGGCAGCAGCTTCCAATGTGACAACGTGCAAACAGCCTGACTTTCAATTCACAGTGCTACAACAAACAGTCCCCTGATGCTGCAAAGCACAGAACATTCAAGACAGACAGCGTCCATACTGAGGCCGTGACTTTTACGAAGAACGCAGCCCCCTCATTCATCTGAATTAGAGCAATCTGGTAACACTGCGGGGTTGCCAATGCAGACAGCTCAGGCAAAATGACAGAAGAATCGGCTTATTAAATATTTGCAGACGTACATTCCTGGTGGAACACTTTGTAACTAAAACACTGTATTTCTACTGTTTACCTTGCTGTCGTCAGGACTAAAATAAATTAGTAGAAATAAATCCTGTCTCACAGTATCTTAATGCTTCTGCAGTGTTCTGGCATCTGATAAGCCTTTCAACACATTAATCCGTTACTCATCTAAAGTTTTTTGATCATATTTCATGGCTTAATGGAACCTCAAGCAACAGGCCTCCACCATTTTTTCATCTAAGCTGCAGTGACATAAAATATAATTAATCCCATGTCCTGTGCTCAGATAACTCTGTGTATTTACCAAATAAAGTTGGGTCCAGAAATATTTTGACAGTGATGCAATTTGCATAATTTTGGCTCTCTATGCTAAGACAAGGGATAACACAATTAAGATAAAATTGAAGAGCAGAATTTCAGCTTTAATTCAAGTGGTTAAATCAAATGTTCATATCAAACATTTAGTAACTGCGAGCATTTGTCTAAACTGTTTCAAATTTTCAGGGTCTAAGATGTAACTGAACAAATTACCATAATCATCAATAAAATCTTCATTTTTAATACTTTGCACAGAATACTTTGCAGGCAGTGACTGCTTGGAGCACTGAACACATGGACATCACCAAATGCTTGGTTTCCCCTTTTGTGAATCTTTGCCAGGCCTATACAGCATCTGTTGTTTGTTCGTGGGTCTTTCTGCCTTGAGTTTTGCCTTTAGCAAGTAAAATGCATGCTCAAACAATTAAAAGAAGGCAGGTGGCAACCAGTGTTGACATGCTTTATTGCCACCTATTCTGACAAAGCGAGAACGTAAATC
>JAPQLA010000005.1:2050493-2063219 GCA_029822935.1 Naso vlamingii | reverse complement strand
AACCGACATATCAGTAGGTATATCATGCCCTAGTATCTATTTTAAAAAAAGGGGGAAAAAAAGAAAGATTGACCTGTCTATATATAAATATGATAGATATACACTCATGCAATCCATTTGTACAAAATACACTCCCTCTCTTCCTAGCTCTCTCTCTCAGTTAGAACAGCATCTTAAGAGGTGCTACACAAACGCTGAAAGGCAGAAGGTTTGATGCATTTTATCACCTTAAATAACTAATAAAACTTATAAATATAAAAGGAAGAGTCGCTCCCGCCATGGTTTGTGTACACCAGCTGTGTCATGCCTCTTTAATAAGTCAAAGGAGCTGCAAAGGATACATCTGCGGATCCTCACTCGTAGCTCCTCGAGCAAGCCTCCTCTCTCCTCCGCATGCTTTTTAGGAAAAGAAATGTCCTTCAAGATGGCAGAGTGAGATCGATTTCCGGGTCACAGGCAGGAGGAAGGAGGAGAGAGGAAATGTGGAAGCATAAAAAGAGATTTGAGGAAAGCCCTCCATCCAAGCCAGCTAACAGGCACAGAAGGTTCTTTAAAGCAGGGTACTTCCCTCCTTCATTTCTCTAAAAACCTGCTCACACAAGCACCTAAAAAAATCTCTGTCTCATTAAAAACGCAAAAATACTGCTGAGGCACTATAATGAACATACCAAACAAACCTGCAACAAGAGGTCAGACAGTTCTCACCTAGTGCTGGGCAGTTTACTGGTTCATACTGAATATCAGTATTTATTTTTCCATGTGATATGAATTTTTCATATACCCTAACACTGGCGCTAATATTCAGAGTGAGGTGAACGGCGCTGTGGTGCTGTTTCAGAGGGGACCGTTTCACTGCTCCTCTTTCAATTAAGTTACTAAGTTCTTTATTAGCGTCCAAAATATTATATATAAAGTGACGTTAGGTGCTTTCTGCATTTCACCTTGACAATTTATCCATCATCCTGCTGGTCAACTCTCCTTACTCTCGCCACATTTAAGTGAAATGTCACTGTGTCTTCAGCAGCGCTGTGCAGTGACTTAGATGCAGCATGTGATGTTAATTGTGACGTCTGTCTGTCTGATAGTATTGATTTTTTCAAAAGGCAAAATGAAGGCGGGGCTGGTGCTGCCCACTGGGAACACTGGCTACAGCGGGCTGCAGCAAGCCGAATGCGAGCAAGTTGTACGGACTGCATTTACACCTACATAAGATCCGAACACAATGCAAGCCAGGCTACCTTCAGGTGTGGTCTGAGAGATCCGATCACAGTCCGATCTGGACGCATTTACACCTTGCATTAACATGCGTTTTTCCCCACCTTGATAACTTATCCGGATACAGATCACATTTTAATGCCAGGTGTAAATGGGGAGTAAGATCAGCTTCCACAACATCAAGTAACGCTAGTGAAATAGTGAAACTAAGGTCGAGTCAGGTGTCGCTTGAAGACGCGTTTGTTTGAGGGACTGCCTACAAAAGGAAAAGCAAACGGTGGAATGGGATTACAAACTCAGTAGCAATCCATGTGGCCAAAGACATGGTCCTGCTAAGTACAGTGGAAAAAGATGGCTTCAAGGCAATGATTAAACCACTGGATCCCAAGTATGTGTTACTGGGTTGAAATTAACGTTACTTTTGACTGCAACTGTTTCAAGCGCTCTGATTCCTTCACCACTTAAAACTAATGAGTACCACCTCCTTGTCAACCTTATCCTGTTGTGGGGCCAAGCAAACCAGTACAAATATGTGTGATGACAAATTGTTTTTCTAAACTACTTGCTCCTCCTGACAGTTGAATGATAAGCCATGATAAACTAAACTCCTTGAGTAATTCATTACTCAGGCTGTAAAAAAATAGTAAAATGCCCAGTCATATAAAAAACAGTCCTGTCAATCGACTAAAATATTTAATTGCGATTAATCGCATGACTCGTGATTAATCGCAAATTAATCGCACGTCCTTTTATTCAGTTCTAAATGTACCTTGAAGGGATATTTTTCAAGTTTTTAATACACTTATCAGCATGTGTTTGAACAAATGCTATGCAAATGTATGTTTATTATTATTACAGCAATTCAAAACAATGAAAAATAGTGTGATATATATTTTGATGGAGCACTCGGTGCTCTGCTAAATTTGGTCTGTGGTCAGGGACTGATTGCTCATGTCTTTTAGCTACTTCGGTCCTGTCTCCGTGTCTTATACTGACTATTATCCCTGAGTGTCTTATTAAACACTCAGCCTACATTCGGGAGTAAGACATCACTTTAATAGTGTCCCAGTATAATACAGACTACAACAAATACTGTCCAGAATATATACTTACTCCTCCACTTGGCTTTCTTGTCTTAAGTTGTGTACTTGTGGTGGCTGCATCGCTTCCTGATTTCCCAAACTACGGGGTCAGCAGAGAGCCAGAACATGTGCGCATTAATTGTGTGTTTAAAAAATGAACGGCATTAAAATGAATTTGTGTTAACGTGTTAATAACAAGTTAACTTTAACAGCCCCAATAAAAAAAATAAAAATACCGTGATATAACGTAAAACCTGTATAACTCTGAAAAATACGGTGAAATAAATTTTTGGTCATCACCCAGCACTATTCTCACCCCAAACCTGAAAATTAGACGTGTTGCCCACTTTAGCTGTTCACTGAAAACTGATGATGTTTCTGTTTTCACAGCCATAACATGGACTCCTGTTGGCAAGATAAGCCAAGCCCCGCCTCTTTACCCCAGTCTTTGCCTGAAAGTCTAGTTTGGAACGAACAGTGCAGTCAGTTTCTCTCATCAATATTCATCTTGTGTGTTAGCCTTAACATCGTCTAACCATGCGTCTACCTGAGACTTAGGTTCATTGGCTCATTCTCATTATGATTCCTGTCCTCCTGTCTCACCCAGTGTCTACTAGACTGGCTCTCAGTCCACAACCCAGCCACGTCGTGCTGCCCGCTCCGTTTGACCTGGACCAACTCTCCAAACCTCCACCTTTACCTTTTTGCAATAAATCTTCATTTTAACTGTTTAATCTGCATGTGAAGGTCTTGCATTTGGGTCCAACTTCAGATTAACCTTAAGAGCGGTTACTTTAACAAAAATAAATGATTTGCAACAACTTCGACAAGCCCTGAAGCTCAGTTTAATGACTTTAATGAAACCTCTGCGCTACATTTGATGGTGCTGAGGTATGGGAGGAAGGCAGTGAGAAAGGTCAGACTCTATGAACTGGACTTACTTTTAATTACATCCGAAATTCCCAACTCTTTTCTGGGTGTTAACAGATTTTGGCATGCACACAGAAGTACGTGAATTTGCAATACTTAAGCAGCTGCAAATGGCATCAACTTTTAACTGTTCAAACACAAGAAGACCCGAGCTCTGCCCAGCACGCTCGTGTTTACTGACCCAGTCGATCTGCATGCACCATAGCAACAGTGAAGATTTATCTCCAGTGAGTCCAGCTTTCTTTGCTCCCATCTCACTGTTTGCTTTTGATTCAGCATATCCATCACGGAAAGATTTCCAGCTGCTCCTAATATCAAACTCCCTTTTAACACGGGGCTAGTTCTACTGTGGGGTCCTAATGAAATTAAAGGATTTGCACCCTATGTCTCCATTAGATGCAGCACATTCACAAGGATAAATCTGCATTTTGCAGACCAGATCCCAGGGATTATCCCTCAGTATGTTTAAAATGTTACTGGTCTCTGCTTTGAGCAGCTGGATGAGCTCCCTCAATTTGTAACCAAGATGCTATCAGTGCTCTTATTCAATAATTTCAGCTGTGAC
This sequence comes from Naso vlamingii, assembly GCA_029822935.1. NCBI lineage: Eukaryota > Metazoa > Chordata > Actinopteri > Acanthuriformes > Acanthuridae > Naso > Naso vlamingii. Next base: position 2,059,427 of record JAPQLA010000005.1, on the reverse strand, counting down.
CTCCAAACATCCACCCAAGGAGGAAGGACTAGAAATCCTAATGAAAATAAGTGGGTTAATGAATGGATACTTTTCCTTAATGACTTAGAAGTCAATTCAAATTAAACTAATATTAAACTTTGTCTTTATTCTACTAATTATTTCTTTTACTTTCTCTCACTTTTTGTTATTGCAAATAACATGAGTCATATTCCTCATGCGCTGCTCCTCTAAGGCTGATACTCCCGACTGCAGATCAGTAATTTGATGCAGCTTGAGGAAAATTATATAAAAGGGAATATTGTCCCTTAGCTGTGGTTGTCGTCGCCATCTATATTTCCCTGCAGCTCACCATCTGCTCTAAGTCTGGCTTCCCCAAACAATCACAGTTATCTCTATTATCTTTGCTAAGCAATCCCATACCGAGGATTGAATGATATTTTTCTCCAAGTAATTCAAAGAAAATAAACTTTTTAGAGTTTATTGAGGACAAAGGTGATGAACATCAGTTGGATAAAGTCTCAGTAGAATGAAGCACACAAACAAGCAGCCAGGTGGTGTTCGTGCAGTCCATATTGCAAACAGGGCATTTTGAGGTCAGTGCGCTCGTGTGGATGTGTGTGTCTCAAGTTCTCCACAAGTTAGATGAAACAAAATGCCCCCATGTACTGTACACAACTACAGAGTCTGAGGTTCTGTATGTCTCAGAGATTAAGAACACATTACAGCCCAGATGTTTCTGAGCTGTGGCTCCATCGGCAGATTTCTACTCATGAAGTTTTTTAATCACTGCAGGATAAATTTAGCCATTTACTTAAAGGGGCTGGTGGAGACTTCTTGTCAAAACACAAAGGTTATGTTTACATTCAGTGTTGCTCACTGAAATGCACAGTGTGAGTCACTGAGCTCTAAAAAAAATCTACTGAATGCATTTCCTAATTAAACATTTGCGAGGCTGATTTTTTAAGTATTTTAAATCCAGCATTGTTAACATCCATGAAAAACTCATCTCCTTTTATGACTGTTGGCAGATGAATGCATATCTCACTGTGTTACTGACACACAGTGACACCATTAGCAGGAGTGTGTAATGCATCATGCACAGACGTGCACATGTGTGCATCCTCATGTGCATGCCGAAATCAAACAAAGGACTCCACGAGAGCTAAAAACGTAGTTTCACCCGTCTACATTAAGTTGACTCTTTAAGTTTTTAATTGCTGATTCGATACCTTGCATCCACTTAATACTTTTTTGATTAATGTTTTTTTTTCCCTTTTTTTTCACAAGTCACTACCATTGGCTACCCTTTACTTCCCTTGCTTAGCTAAATGCCAACAGCAGCAACTTGATCTATGCAGCGTTGTTTTTTTTGTTTTGTTTTATTTAATGGTTTTGGATGGACAAGGTCTGCATGTAACAGTGACAAAATGTACATTCTGAAGACATTCACTGCTGTCTGTTTAATTCCTTATGAAAATTATCCTGCATGGTTTTAAAGTGAAGTGATCTGTGAAGATTATTAAATCCACTTACAGTATGATTTGCATTAAATGTCTCATTATCATAATTTCAATCCAAGTGGAGCTTTTTCTTTTCTTTTTTTTTCTTTATTCTTTTTTTAACCACAAAAGGCCAAAACTTCTGAGTTCAGTGTTCAGAATTCACTGTTTCATGTGTGTCTGTAGCTGTGGACTGGACTCACCAGCAGAGACCTCTGATTTCTGTCGTCCCGAGCTGTGGAGGGTCAGGTACAGCCGGCTGCTGCTGATCCACAGCTCCAGTCTCTGGGGCTCCGGGTTGAGCAGCACGGAGAGCAGCAGCCCGTCAGGGTTCCACGTTCGGAACTGGAAGCGAACAGAGAAGCCCCCTGTGGCAGACGCTGCTGACGGAAGCGACAGGAAGCTGCTGCTGGAGCTCAGAAAGGTGCAAGCCACCAGCTGGGGCTGCGAACACGAGAAGGTCACATTGCCCTAGGGGACAACAAACCCAAGGACACAGATTTACATGCGTCCTCAGCTACATGTTACAGAGAGATGGTCTCATGGGAAACTCATTGTGATAAGTCTGGCGATGATATGCACAAAGGGGGAACAGATGGTTAAAGAACCATAAGCAGAACTGTAACTCGGTTAAACTGAATTATTTGTAATCAGTTGTCCATTGAGCATCAGCAATAACCTGTAGATAAACATACAGCAGTATGTTGTAATAATTACAATATAAAAGGTTCTCCACATTTTGTGTATGTGCGGTTAAAGAAAAAGTTTGACATTTTAGGAGATGCTACACTTTTTTTGTTTCTTGCTAGAAGTTAGTTCTATGAGAGGATCAATACCAATCTCATATATGGTTTATCAGTAGTATTATGCAGCTGATTATCTGCTTAGCTTAGCAAAACAAGTGAAACAGCCCCAAGGTAACAAAATTAGCCTTCCAGAAACTCTAAAGCTCAATAATTAACTTGTTATTTCTCAAACAGCATGATGTGTTAATGAGCTTTAGATGGACTTCAAGGTTGATTTTGATTTTACCTTTGGAAAGAGCCAGGCTAGCTGTTTCCCCGTTTTCAGTCTTCACGCTAAGCTGTCTAACATATGATAAAATGCTTTGTCCACACGGATATTAAATTAAAAACAGAGCTTTTTCTATGCAGTCTAACCTTTGGTCAGATCTTTTTGAAAACTCCTGTGAGGGTAAAAATATTTAGAAACTGTTTGCAAAGTTGTCGTGTTGTCAGGGTAAATGGAGTTTCTGGCTTGAGTTGTCAGATTGATTATATAGTTACTCTTCCACTCTATCATATTTAAAGGAGGTCACTACTGTTACTTGCTTTGTTTTTATTACTGGCCTACCAAAACCAGTAAGTTAATAACTTTGTTCAGGCTAACTTTGCTCTGATTGGTCAGCGTGGCTTCAGGGCTGGGGTCAAGTTGGTTTGGCTTGCTCCTTACATTTTGCATTTTCCTGTGGACCGAGATTTACTTAAAACAGTGCTTGAGTGGACTGGATTTGTTTTTTAAACAAAGTAGGAGAAACTCCATGTTTAAAAATGCACATGTACGTGCGGACTAGGTCTAACTCTGGGCATATTTCCCAAAATGTTGAGCTTTTCCTTTGAAAATGTCAAATAGAGCAAAAGAAATAACAAAATAATTCTAAACTATTTTCCATTTCTTGACATTTAGCACTTCCCTGTAAATTAAAGGTCGATTTTCCCTGCGACATGGTTCAGAGGCTGTCTAACTCCAAAATAAGCAGACACATGGAAACGGCTGGTTCCAAGATAAATGCACCAAACGTATTTGCTCCAAACCAATACCGCTGAGCAGCCAACATTACCAAAAAAAAATAAAGAATCATTTAGCCTTTTTTTCTGTACATTGCAGAGGTTGGGTTAGGTACATTCAAACACAGACTGGTCGTGTCTTCTAAGGTCAGAGTCCCATCAGTCCCCGTGCCTGCAGGGCAGCACAGAGCAATCACAGCTCTTTGACTCTCAATGTGATTCCCTCCCATCAACCTCAGGGAGATAGCCCCATTGAAATTCCATTACAGCTTCCATCATGACAGTCTCCCTCCACCTCTCTGCCTTTGTTGTCAGTAAAGGCCTTTTAACGCAGCAATCAGACTTTAAGAGCACAGGATGTCTCAGATGAGATGTGGCTTGTGGCTCTTCGGCCGACCAAACTGATTTGTGTGGGAGGTTGACGCAGCAAATGAATGTATTCACACACTTGGGCTTAATGACATGGTTGTGAGGATCACGACGGATGTCATGATTGTTTTCATGTTATTCTTTCTTTTTCCAACCCCAACGCCTTAAATCTGACAAATACTGTCAGGAATTAGCTGCGAGAAAAACGTGGAACATTCACAGAAAGAAGATATCAAACTAAAGCATCAATTTTGGCCCTATCAGCGACATGGTTCCGTAGACGGCATGTCAGTTTGTCGGAGGCTAGTCACCAATTTCAGGCCAGAAAGAAAATATCTGATGCACTGGATGGCTTGTCAATGTAAACGCTCATATTTTCTTAGATATACAGCTTCTGTTGTCCTTACGCTGTTTTTTTTTTTTTTTTTTTTCATTTCAAATCACTTCAGTCACATAATACGCATGATGGAAATCATTTCTGCCTCTTGACTCACTTAAAGACTCTCATTTACATCTGTCAAGTAGGAGACATATAAACATAATCAAATAAGTAGAAAATCTTTTCTTGGAGCACAAGGATTACACTAAGCTCTGCAAAGTCACTTAGACCAACTCAACCTGAATCTTCTTCTCACCTGTTTTTTTTTTTATATTTAATTTGTTAGAAATAACGCCGACTGATTGGCGTATGTACTGGTTTATATTAGCTTAGTGCAGATACATATCAGTGTATTTGTTGCTGTTGGGTAAAAAGAATTGTAATGCAGAAATGCAAAACAGCTCATTTAGAACCTGTCATTTATAAGGTTTCATTTGTTACACTTTAACAGTTTCTTTGTCAACTAATATACAGTATGTCTAGCTCAGTACGTTTCCTTGTGTTCAGTAATCAAATTTGAAAATATTCTTTTATTAAGTTAAAACCGAATATTGGTTAATAATACATTTTACAGGATTTCCAAAAACATGTATCTTGACATCCGTTACCCCCCCCCCCCCCCAAAAAAAAAAAAAAAAATTCAATTTGTCTTTTTCCATCTAACTCATGCTCTTCAGGTTACATCCTAAAAAGGAAAATCTGACACAACTTACAGTAAAAGTGCTTTGAATGCAGGTGAGCAAGCAGCTGACTCACTGGAAGCACATGCAACACGAAAACTGGCAAAATCTGTTACGTACCACGCTGTGTATCTGTGGCTTGCGTCTCTTTGCCAAGTCTATGATATTGATTCCGTTGTAGTAGAGGTTTTCCATGCAGCCGTGGAAGTTCTTCCTCAGAAAGGTGCCAGGTTTGCCAGGCAGTGGAATGCCTCCAAAACTCAGCTGTGATTCAAAGAAAATAGCAGAGATGAACCCCTTAGCACTGGAAGCAGTGGGTGACCCTTTAAAGTCATAAATTAAATAGTATTTAATGAGGTAAAAATGCGTTTTCCTGAATGGTATTTGCATTTTACAGTATCATTTTACTGTAGGATAATCACTGTAAACACTTCATAGCCTAAAAATACAGATATATTCTTCCACCAGTAACTGCATGAACAGCTGAGCCAGTGATTCAGCAAATGGGAAAATAACACCCACTCACTGGATCCGAGCATGCACCATACAAAGAGTGTATGGATGCAGCATGTGCACATCAGGTCTGATGCTGTTTTCATGCTTTAGTGTATGTCCTTCAGTTTCAGCAAAGGGAAATCTTAATGCTACAGCACTTTGAGACACACCTTTTCTTTTTTTCAGCATAACAATGCCCGCATACACAGAGTGATCTTTACTGAAATGGATTTCTTGTTGCGGAGGAACTTGGCAGGCCTTGACAGAGTCCTGACTTCAGCCCTATCAAACACATTTGGGATGAACTGGAACTCTGACTGCGAGGCAGACCTTATCACCCAGCATCAGTGTTAGACCTCACTAATGCTCTTGTGTCTGGATGGGAGCAAACACCTGCAGCCAGGCTCCAAGGTCTGTTGGAAAGCTTTCCCAGGGGAGTAGAGGCTTTTACAACAGCAGGTTAATGGCTGTTTTGCACCGACATTATCGTCAATCACATGTTTGTGTAAAACTGGAGTGTCCACGTTCATTTCCTCAGTCCAGGAAAAAGTGGTTAATTTAAAATTGGCTGCAATTGTGCAAATCTGAATTGCACCTTGAGGGTGATATTTTTAGAAATTGACCTTTTGTCAAGCCCCACCCCCTTAGTTACTGTTGCTGTGCGTGTCAAACTTCCCATTTTTTCACAGCATGGTAATGAAACACTAAAAAGAACATCATGTGGTAAACTCTTTGTCGTCGAGAAACTGCTCTCAGAGTCCTGTGCACCTCACTTCTGTGAAAATATCCAAAGCTTAAAAAGCCTGCAAGGCCTTGTTTTTGTGGGGAGTTGCTAAAAATTTTGTTGATTTAGTCATTTTTAAGTGTTTTTGTTGTTGTTGTTTTGTTCTGTTTTTGATGCTGCTACCATGGAAAAGTAGACTGTAATTCTGAGAAGTTCCTCTTCTTTTTTTTCCTCTTGCACATTAAGCCTTATGATGAGGATACACGATCATATACAATGTTCTGCAGCATTATTATGATGAAAGGTGCAGACATGAGAGCTGGAGCTCCTGCTGATGTCACCGATAGCTGAAAACAACAGAGGTTTAGGGGCATTTCAAATGCTACGATAATGCTTCGATAAAAGTCATTTTTTTATAAAAAAAGAGAGAATTGCCGAATGCTTAGTGGTGTTCTCTCATGTCCTGACTCTAAAACACGAAATTGAATAACAGTTTTTATCCCAGAAACAGCTGTTTCAGCTGCTTCAAGAAACAAACAAACAGCGGTTTTCAGCTTATTAGCCACTGTTTAACTTCGTGTTTTAGTGTTGTAATGTGAGAGGACACAACTGAACATTCAGCGATTGTCTTGCATTTTAAAATGACCTTTTTCAACAAATTGTCGAAGCGCTTTGTATGCCCCTAAGTCTCCGTTGTTTTCAGCAATTTTCAGCTAGCGGAGACGTCAGCAAGGAGCTCCAGCTTTCCTGACTACACCATTCATCATAATTATGCTGTAGAACATTGTATATGATTGTAAACATCCTTATTACAACGCTTAATGTGCAAAAAAAACAAAGTTCTCCTTTTTTTGACTGTTTCTTATTGATATGATTTGATCAGGAGTCTGCACACGCTACTTTTTTAAAATAATGACAGGCTCATGTGCCGTTTTTGAGCTTGACTTCCTGTCTGGCTTGATGGGCTCCGTGCAGCAGCAGCCTGAATCCATCGTTCATTTCTTGAGGGTTAGCACAATTGCTGTCTAAGGGAAAGATCAATCGCACAATTAATCAATGGTCTTTAAAATACTGTAATGATGCACGTCTCTTACTCTCTTTGGCTAAAATATGATTTGGAACTGAAATAAGTGAGAAGTTTATGAAGGCTGACAGTCCCTTAGCAGGCTCTTTTCCTTTGAGACATCAGAAATAACTTTTTCTTCTGGTTCTTTCTTTTCAATCGAATTTCAAAACATGCCACTACCTGCGTCCTACACCCCTACACTGTGCTTACCACAGTTCTCTGAGGCTTATTTAAATCTGCACTGCTCATAACTGTATTATATGTCTATTGTTTGTCTGCCCTCACTGTCTAAATCCATGATGTAAAACGTTTACATTTACAAGACTGAGTTTACAATCTGACCTTCAATTCAAAGCATTCAAACAACAAATGAACTCACCTCGTAGTCCACCTCCAAGGAGTGTCCTTCTCCCTTGGTTTGGAAGTGCTGTGTGTGGGAGTCCACTGTGAGGTTGACCTGCTTGTTGAATCGCTCTATATGAACAGAGTGCCAGTGCTGGTCATCCAGCAGACTGCCCACAGTGACAGCAACACGGCCACTGCTGAACCTCAGCCTGCTGTCGTCTGGAGAAAGACAGAAAACAGCGAGAGCAAGGTGAGCACAGGGCAGCAGTAATGTGTGATGGCAGAGCTCAAAGGAGCCCACACAATTATGTCCTCTCCAATAAATGAGGTTATATATTCCAGCACAGAAAAGGTAAATTAGTATGAATACAGGAACTATGAAATAATTATTCAAATGATGACTTGCTACAGAAAAAAAAACCCACATTAAATCTCATTCTTATAATCCAGTGATTATTTGAGTCATTTGCCGAAAAAGGTAAAACATTTTTAAATGTGATTATTTTCTTACGATCTTTTTGTCATGCAGCTGTGTATCAGAGGCCTCTGCTTGGAAAAAAAAAGCAGTCTCACTTGAAGATTCTTATCTTAGCAATTTGAAGAAATGAATTCAGTCCCTGACATGTTGTGGAAAAAGTCATTACAGGGTGGAAATGAGGTGAAACACACAGATGATAACCACCACATTTCTGTGACACCTCTCAATCATGAAACACCCTCCAAAATAAACCTCTTGTAAGTGCTTCCTCGCTTTTCATTTTGGCAATAATTTTCAAGATCGCAGGGAAAGGCACTCACACTGAACCTGAAACGGAATTCTTACGGAAATAAAAAGAGGTTTTAAAATGTACCTAAGTTGAGGTAGAGGTCCAGTTTTCCTCGGTGAAGCTCAAGGGTGATGTAATCTCCTCTCTGCCCCTCTCCATGCAGTAGAACCCCCTCGGCCTGATGGCTCCTGAACCGCAGAGAGATCACGTCCTTTACCGTTGACATGGACTTCTGGTTGAACCGATACAGCAACGAGCTTCTGCCGTCAAAGTCTGCCACGTACGACTCTATGAGAAGAGAGGAGCTGTTTAAGCAGTTTTGCCCTTGTATTTATGATTATTATGAAAAAATGTTCAACAGGTTTGCATTTTACAATGCAAAGGCTTTAATTTTGTACAACAAATGGTAAGAAAGCCACAAATTTGAGAAAAACATTGAGATGTTGCATGTCATATAATTGTTCTGATGAGTTTGCATAGCACAAGATTCTTCTGGTGTCTCTTGAAAATGTATGCATTGACAAATGAACGCAATAATTTTTGCGTGTTACAAGCTTATATTTGGATTTAGTTTAATATCAAATAAAAACTCTGGCCAACTTAAGTGTAAAGACTGTATACCCTTCTTGTTACTGATCTAATACTAGATATCTGTGAAGAGGGGTTGAGTATTGCTTTTGAAAATCCTCTTTATATTCAAGAAAATTAATCTCAAATCTCCATCAAATCCACAAGATTAATCTGGCACTAAAGAAATGGAACAACAATAAGAAGTCATTGTGTACAAATGTACAAATAAGAGGAGCATCAAGGAGGAAAAACAGCAGTACATGAAATGATT